>OY757254.1:6226655-6267980 GCA_963584085.1 Pyrausta aurata
ATTGCAGCGGCCACGCGGCCTTAGTGACACATATAGTATACTTACTGGTCTATATTGCATAATCTTTAAATGCCAATACACACATTGACACTGTCTAGGGATATTTTAGATTTACTCCAATCAAAATTTATTAAAAATAACACACAACATGTATATATTTTTTTTAACCCCATTTATCAAAATTTCATGTTAAATGGTACTATAATCCGAAAGTTTGTGAGAACAAATTTGCGGATGATTGTCGCTCCTTCACGCAAAACCTACTGAATGGATTATGATTTACAGTAATACATATAGCTCATTCATTGGAATAGCATAGCACATAATGTGACTACGTTTTTAAATATCTTCCAAACTTTGATTAAGCTATATTGTCATATAAATCAAAAGCTATTCCATCTACAAATTCATTATAAGCGCATATAGCCAAAGTGTATTCAAAATCTATCATCTATGTAGACATTCAAATATTGTGTAGGTAGATTAATAACAAACCTCCGCAGCAGTCGCCAGCTGTATCGCTTGCCCGTTCGAGTAGCCGAGCAGGGCGGTATGATCGGTCGGGAAGGTGCTATCGGTCAAAGCTCGGGTGGTCCCGACCGCGTACACGGCGTACGCCAGGGCGCCGCCTGGGCGACGCACCACGGCGTGAACACCGCGGCTATCCACCTACAATTTTACAATAAATGGTCAATAACAATACTTAAGTATTATTTTATTTTATTTTTACTTGTTGGAAAACAAACAGCAATAAGTTACATGTATAATGTTAACGGGAGTTTTAAAACTAATAAGCCTATCGAGTTTTCACTTATAGAACGTATCGTACATACATAGCAAAGATATACAACAATGTTATAGAAAGGAGATAACATCGTGCAATTAAATAAACTAGCCAATAAATTTCAAAGTACAATGCCAAGTACAATAAAAAAGTTAAGTAGAAGAAGTCATACCAAGCCAGAAATATTTTATGTCTAATCAAAAAAAGTATGAAATGTAATTTTATGTTTACAGTCTATGATTAACTCATACCCCCTAATTCATAATAACTCAAACAGTTTTTAGTTATTACACTGTTTTGTCACTTTCTGTCAAATGATGACAGCGCCAAGAAAGAACAAGACAAAACAGTTTAATTGTTAAAACAGGTTTTATAAGACTGTTTGCGTTATTATGAATAAGGGGGTTAGACTGTATCCTGTTTGTAAGTTATAAATACAATGCACAGACATAAGAAAGACGTGACAATGATTGAAACAAGGGATTGAGCCTATGTGGGTCTTTACAATGAAATGTAATTTTATGTTTACAGTCTATGATTAACTCATACCCCCTAATTCATAATAACTCAAACAGTTTTTAGTTATTACACTGTTTTGTCACTTTCTGTCAAATGATGACAGCGCCAAGAAAGAACGAGACAAAACAGTTTAATTGTTAAAACAGGTTTTATAAGACTGTTTGCGTTATTATGAATAAGGGGGTTAGACTGTATCCTGTTTGTAAGTTATAAATACAATGCACAGACATAAGAAAGACGTGACAATGATTGAAACAAGGGATTGAGCCTATGTGGGTCTTTACAATGAAATGTAATTTTATGTTTACAGTCTATGATTAACTCATACCCCCTAATTCATAATAACTCAAACAGTTTTTAGTTATTACACTGTTTTGTCACTTTCTGTCAAATGATGACAGCGCCAAGAAAGAACGAGACAAAACAGTTTAATTGTTAAAACAGGTTTTATAAGACTGTTTGCGTTATTATGAATAAGGGGGTTAGACTGTATCCTGTTTGTAAGTTATAAATACAATGCACAGACATAAGAAAGACGTGACAATGATTGAAACAAGGGATTGAGCCTATGTGGGTCTTTACACTTACTTGGTCATCATTTATCAACAGACAAGCATAATACTACAAAAAAATTACATAACAAGATTTATCTGAATCTCTAATTTTAAATTACTCACAGCAATAGTGATGACTTGCACTTCAGGCGGCAACGCGATCTTTCTCGGCGCGCGCTGCAGACAATCAGGGCCTCTCGGGCCGGCCGCGCCGCCAGCGCCCCACTTCACCGCTACCAAATCATCCTTGCGCACGAGCCTGCAGTCTTGCAACAAGGCGGTCCAATCGTCGGGCGTCGACGGAACAACCTCCTTGCCGTCTGTGAATGAAAGATTATCCGTAAGAAGATAACATCCTACTTCCAACAAATATTTTAAACATGCAAGTTTGTGAGGATACATATGCATGGATGTTTGTTTGCTACTCCTTCGCGCAATAACTACTTCATAGATTTTGATTGATGATTGAACTTATACATTGGAATAGCACATAGGCTATAATTTACAATGGTATTTTGTGGAATACGATATTTACGCGGGTGAAGCCGCGGCAGACTGCGAGTCTCTGACAAACATAATGAGTGGCAGCCGCAACAGCATTATCAAAGCCAATGGCCGAAAAATACACATCACCTATTTGGAAATGTTGGGTGTAGAGGTATATGAAAAAGTAACTTCTGGCATAAACACACTGTGCAATATAAACTTACACTGATAATAAAATTAATTTTGTTTTAATTTGTAAATTTTCACTAACATTAATTTCAATGTTCGAAATAAACACCATTATTTTTATAATTTTACCACCATACCTTTGCCGACAGTCGGGAAACGGACAGCAGCGTACGCTCCGTCAACTTTCAACACTCGTCCTAGGGGTACACTCTTGACATCCTCGAGGAATACGACCTCTTTGAGCGGCCATTCCTCTTCGTCACGTTTGGATCCGTCGTTCGATGAGCCCTCTTCGCCGCGGACCGTTACGCGTTTAGCTCGCTCTGGAACAATGAATGATGTGGTTGTAAAAGCTGCCGATTGAACATGATATTTTAATAGTGGAGAAAGGTTCTTGTGTATTAAGCAACAAACATTTATTTTGGAATAATTTAATTTTTCCAAATTTTTAATTCTATTCTTTAATTCTATTTGCTGAATTATTGAACACATAAATATTACGTTCTATGGAGGGCACCGCCGCCTTACCACCTTAAAAGCCAAAAGCGCTCAAACGTTGCGTCATCTTTTGTCATGCGGTAAGCCGGCTGAGACCTAATAGATAATAATACAAACTGTTTTTTTTAATAGGGATTACTAACAAATGTGTTACAAAAATGACTTATTATAACACATCCCACCAAAATGCTTGCTAATAGAAAAAATAACATTAAAAATACATTCTTAGCTGCTATGCCTAAAACATTCAGTCGTTCAAAAAACAAGGGAGATATCAAAAACATTGTATATCTGTGCTAGGCTATCAGAATATCCAAAACAAGTGGTTTTATAGTGAGTAATGTACTTACTGTGCGAAGTGCTAGTATCACTGCACGTGGATGACGCTGGGCTAGGAGGCGGCGGCATGTCGAGGCGGTCGGCCATGTCTTTGTTGCTATCTTTGCTACCGTCCTTACTACCCCCGCCTGAGGATGAGGCCTTCACTGACGACACTGTCAACGGAGACTGGTTCTAGAAAAAAAAAATTTGTGAAAGAGTTGTATTGTATCAGATCAAAGAAATCAGAGTTGTCTAAATATGTATGTGTGCGATACGACTACTACTTGTTGTACTTTCAAGATCACACTAGGCATGAGTTAGTTATATCAAAACGTAACTGAAAACCGATATGGGTTCCATATCGATATCATATCGATACCCTTAACTACGTAACAGTTATTATAAAAACTATAGAACCAATGCAAACGCAAAACTTATACTCGGATACAAGTTATGAAAAACCATAACGGTACGACAAAACCGAAACTACGCAAAACTATTCATATCCAAAACTTCACTCTTCTCGTTATATTCGCGCCGTCCCTTTTACACACGCATGCTTAAATAAGAGTAAAAGAGACGAAGCGAATATGATATCGGCTAGGATATCGGTATCGCTGGTCGGTCGGTGTTTTTCAACTTCCTTATTACAACTCAATAAGGTTTAATTTATTAATAGGTAGATGCGGCCATATTACGACGTTTTAGTTTGGCGGAATTTAGATCACGAGAAGTGTTTTTGCAAAAATGAATTTAATAACATTGCAGTTATTAAATTCATTGTTGTGTTGAGTTTAAATTCAAGTTGAGTTTTCTCTGTAACTTTTAATGTTTTTTATTGCTTGGTGTATTTGGTGATGTTAATATTTTTTTAGTTTTGGCGTGTCCTTGACCTTGAGTGGCACGTGCTGCGGTTGATTTGTTTGTTGCTAAGATCTTTGTTGTTTATTGATGCAATTGCAAATTAGTGAAGTATTATTTAACAATTCATTTCATTGAAATTATGCAATGCACAGCGCAATTTATTTAATTTTTCTGCTTGTCCTAAGCCTAGTTAAAGCATGAAGGAAAATCGTCGTAATTGTGACAATAATAGTTATTTATTTAAGTAAGTACTTAAACATCAATCATTCGTAGCATGCGTTCGGAGTTTAGTAGTAGCAGTGTAGTGTAGTAGTTTGCGTTTTGAAAGTTTTGAATAACTTATTAGTTGGAAATAACCATAAGTGAAAAGAACCGTTTCATCTGATATCGATATCTGAAAACGGATATTGATATCGATATGCAAACTACATTTTTTTTTTTTAATTTATTTACCAACAAAAAAACCATATACATTCAACAATTCGATGACATAGCTTTTAAGAAACCACTTAGGTTTGAGCTAAAGCTAAGAGTTTGCACAACTTTTAACAATTAAACTATTATTTGACTAAATTAACATCTGATAGTGCTTAAAAAGTAGTCTTTAAGCTTATATTTAATATTTTTTGCCGTGAGACTATTCACTAACGTAGGTGGTAAACTATTTATAAGCCGAGGCAGTAGGTACTTCGCCGTGCGTGCGCCGTACGCGTTGTTTGTACTCGGCTGACAAAGCCGGTTCTTAGATATCGCTCGAGTGAATACAGGGTGGCTAACAGGGGTTTTAAGGGAATCATCAAAAAATAGTTCCCTTAATAACGTGCATTGTATCTGCAAATATCTGCAAACATATCGGTTGTATAACGGTTTGCCTAGAAAAACGATAACGCCTATGCTTAGATCACACGCAACGCGACCTGAACGTCGCGCACCAATACACAAGGCTCAAAACGCACTCTCACAAATACGCCTTTGCTCGGATTCACCGACTAATAAGGAGGTAGCGAGTTACGTCTCACTCGCACAGTGAACACGTCGACCTATTACGCAGTCAATTAGTGCACTTACAACAGCTTGTCATTGTAAATATTCGATGTATATTTTTGGGGGTACTTATGATCGGAGGTTGTAGCACATATGAAATATGGACATACCTGTAAGTCCCTCTTGTCTTTGTCAGAGATGGAGCGCTCGGGCTGCGGCGGAGGCAGCAACTTGAAGCGGCACATGTCGGATAGATTCCAAGCGGCGTTTTGAAGCACGCCCACTTTTGGCACTCCCGTCGACATGTTGAAGCCTATGACAACAGTTCATAATGTTAATATATCTTTGTATATTTGGGTAGGGTATCAACATAACTGTCTAGCCAGACTATACAAAAAATAATATGGCAGAGAAAGGATCAAGATAGTTCACCCAGAAAAAAAAACAGAGCGAATGTTTGTGGGTAATCATTACAAAACATGAATGCAGACAGCAAATTCTTTTGCTATATTTACCTCAATAAAAATTTTGATACAAATATTTCGTTTTTCTTGCATTACGTATTTTATTTATAAATTGTTCTCACATTGATATTCGCTAGGGCGCTGATTCTCAGGTCTGACAGTGGACGCTTTTAATGAGAATATTATTTTAAAGACGTATGTATTACTTACCGACGCCAACGCAATCAACGTTGCACAACACTGGGCGAAAATATTATGATTTGTTACTAGTCGACTCGAAGAAGAAGAAGAAGAACTTACCGACAGCGCCAGGCTGATACATAGGCGCGTTCTTCATGGTGACGCTTTGGCCGGCCTGCAGGTCTTGCGGCGCGGCGGAAGAGTGGCCGCGCTGCTGCTTGCGCGAGCGCGCGCGATGCTTCTCCCACAAGCGCGCTCGCTGCCCCAGAGGCAACACACCCCTGGACATAACAGCATATTTACAAAAATATTCATAAACAATGTCTAATAATCAACAATTGACTGTGTGCAGTTCCAGTGTGGGGCAAAATGTAATCTAACTATTGATTACTAATTACGATTACAATTTGTAGTGAGTAATCATGATTACTAACTACATTAAGTAATCAAATAAAATAGTTTGCCATTTTAATTACTTACTACAATCTGTGATCGTGATCAAGATTACGTGATTGCTACAAACTTTAGATGTAATAGTTTAAACTAGTGGGTCTTCTCTTTCTTCATAGACAACCTAAAGACTGAGGGTCATATTTTTGGCATAAAATCGTGTGATATAGAGAGAATATTTTTGAGTTTCAGAGACGCTTTTTACTTTAAAACTACTCAAATAAAACAAAGTTACACTTACCACCAAAACAGTGCACCAGAATCCAATCTTGCAACAGTGTACAGAGAGCATACGTGCAGAGATATCGGTTTGTCAGATCCAAACTCCGTGAATGTCTGTAGCGGGTGCTCCAAACGAGATGCGCCTGGCGCATGAGCTGTACACAATATTGAGTAATTAATTATGAATAATTCCTGTGATTGAAAAGAGATGTCATAGTTTCTTGAAACATATAGCTTACCAATAGATTCGTCAAGATAGGTAGCGACCCTTCCAGAGTCAGTGAGTACCGAGACACGTATTCCAGCGGCGCTGATGTTGACAATGCGCTCGCCCGGGGCCAAGCCGAGCCAGTTAGCACGAGGATGGTATGTCGGATTAGAACCAGATGCCTGCAAACAAAAATTTCAAAGGCATAAGCATAGACCCAAGGATTTATTATTATGTGTGTCAGGAAACTAAGAAATTAAAAAATAAGAGTATCTTGCTATCGCAGCTTAGCTTTTCTTTCCTGAATGTGTTGTCAAGTTTATTGTTAAATTGGTTCATAGTCATTGCTGATACCACTTGTGTTTGCAATTTGTTCCATGCTTCATTTACTCGAAGATGTGTTTCAGAAAGTATGGTCAATAGCTATAACTACTTACATCATTTCGCTGGTAAGGATGAGCATCAGCCCAACGCCACTGATGCAGCTGGCCATGTGTGGACACAGCAACCAGTTCGCTATACGTAGCTGCTATATGAGTGAATCGGATATTGCTATCCCAGTACTCCAACTCTTCAGACACCCACAGAGGTGAGGCCGCCATGGCTGAATCTTTCTTTTTACTTTCAGCTAAAACAGAAAAGCAGATATGTAGTTTGATAATTTGATATACAAAAGCAAATTATATAAATATTTTTTTTTCAACACAAGACAAGCAGATTTCGATCTTATCAAATTTTATACAATTTTAACCTGAAGGGGTTACAAAAACCACCCCTCCCCACGCCCCGGAAGTAGGTGTTGACAGGGTAAGGGGTGTGGAAAATAAATAAACATGTAATTTTTAGCAGGCAACGTTTCATTTGCACGGCTTCTAACATTGCTACTAATGGTTTACCTCCGTCTTTATCCCAAGAGGTGTCACGTAGAGCAGACTCCAGCCACCGGCGGGGACCGAAGTACTGGCGTTCTCGCCAACGGCTGAACTCCGAAGGCCGCTCCTGAGTGGAGCTGCTGCTCTCACGGCTCGCAGCCCCGCGGCCCCCGCTGCTTCCCCCGCCGCCCCCGCTGCGACTACACAGAAAGTGATCCTTAGAATCACGTCGTATCGGGTGTAAAAAGACCATTAGACGAGCTCGTTACCCTCAGTAGACGTAAGCTACTATACACAACTAAAATTCCCGCAAATTGATCATGCACATGGCGGTATTTTTTGACGTATTCGCGTTGTTATTTCTTTTGATATCTCGTTTTTTATGTTACGTAACTCCATCTTATTGTCAATAATAAATGAAGAAACCAAAAAAAAAGTTATAAAATTTATGTTTTTTTTAGTTGCAAAAGTTTTCGAAATTATAATTTGAGAAGGTTCCATCGCAACTTGCGGGTACTATACAACAACGCAGCGGCTGCGCATACATTGTATTATTTCCATAGTGGGATGCGCGGCCGCAGTCGTATTGAGGTATTAGAGCTCGTCAAATATACAAACATCGTTGGTAACAATCATTACTTGGTGGGCCCGATTGATTCTAAATTAGAACGGTCTTTTTACAACCCGATAATACTACTCAGACAGTTCTACCACAACTGAAAACACCCAATCACAAAACAAAAAAGAAATAGAAACTGCGTAAGCTCGTCAGCGTGCGAGAGATTGGGTTGCTGTGTATAACTACGGGTAGATAGGAGTGTAGGCGGAGGAGCGTAGCTTGACAGGTATACCTTCTTATAGCGGCGTACCCGAAGATGTCGTCGGAGAACATAGCGTCGGCGTCGATGATGACGGAGTGGTCCTGCTGGGCCGCGTGGAAGCCGCCGTCGAGCAGCGAGATGAGGTCCTCGGGCACGTAGCCGTCGCCGCCCTCGCCGCCCTCGGGCTCCTCCCCCTCCTCGTCGTCGCGCGACAGCAGGTTGTTCACCGCCAAGTTCACGTCCAAATTCGTGCGCTAATCGTTCAGGTTATACATTATTATTACATAAAACAATATTATTTATATTTAAAACAAAGACCATATAAAATAATCAAATCAGATTTAATCCAAGGAGCTAATTGCAGATGATGAAAAAACTATATTTATAAGCTCAATAGTAAGTAAATAATAACAACAACCATGCTATAATTTTGTTATCTAAACAAAAACAGGTCTACAAATTACACAAAAATTGCAACAAATCAATAAGTTACAAACAGTTACCTGTAATTCCCTAATAATGAGACTCCTACTTTTGCCTTGCAGTACAACCTGTGCCTGTGTAACCAGATCTTCAGGAACAAACGGAGCAGGCACCGACACCACTCTCCCTGACCCTGAGGCCCCAATTATCACGCCTGTCGCACGGCTAGTGGAACCTGTACAACAAAAAAAAAGTATGAAAAATGAAGAACAATAGTTAACTGTATGGTTGAAAGCTGCATGTCAACATAAGGGTAATTAAAATTGAAAAAAAAAATTGGGAACATTGACAGTGGAAAACCCATATGAATTATCTCAGTACCATTTTCATTTTGTTTATAACATATAGGCAAACATTTGTCCACAATCTCACCTGATGGTAAGTGATGATGTGGCCTAGGATGGATCATACTCGAGTAGTAACACCTTATTCAATGCCTTCTTAAATTCGCCCAGATCATAGTGGCTGGCTAGGAAACACTTCTACCGGTAGCGAATTCCACTACCTAGCTGAGCGCATGCGATATGTAGATCGAAACCTAATAGTGCGTATTGCTGGAATCTCATTTTCCAGAAAATATATTCAAGATATAAATTACCTTGTGAGCTGGGTGCAGCACGAATTGAGTTTCTCCTCATTATTCGCGCTCGGGTCTGCGGCTGCTGCCTCGATCCGCAACCGCCGCCGCTTCCGCCCTGCTTGCCGCCGCCTGTGCCACCACCGCCACTGCCGCCTCCACCATTGCCGCCATTTTTAGTGGCATCCGCTTTACTCAAATCCAATCTATCCGGTATGATAGAGAATGCTGCGCGGCATATCGTGCCATCCTCCAGCAAACACGCGATATGGGCTGGTCCCGCTGCCACAGCACGCACCCCTCTAAGCGAGCTGAGTGCTGAGGACCCGGCACCAGTGCCATATCTGTTCCAGCGTTCAGCAACTTCCTTGAGTCTAAAAAACAAACAAAAGTTGACTTATTTATTTATTTAAAGACTTTATTGCAAAAATCATGGTGTACAAAGGTGGACTTAATGCTAAAAGCATTCTCTGCCTGTCAAACCTTTAGGTCATGCAGAGAGATGGCAATGGGTGCGGCAAAAATAAGAAAAAGAAATAAATAAATAAAAAAGCAACAATTAACTAATATAACTTATGACCTGTTATACTGTTGATTATTTTTTAATCTATTGATTGATGCTAAATTGGAATTTTCCTATAAAGGTTTTGCCTGCTACACTGTAGCATACAATGAATGTGCTAGGAACGTGTCAGACAAAGAAAATATTCTTTCTAGTGTGTCAGCACCGGCAAAATATGTTCTCGCTCCATATGACAGTGGGCATAGTAAAGCGTATGGTGTTGCTTTTTGTATCAGATACGCTCCTAGCACGGTCATGGAATTATCAGTCTTTTGAAAGGTTAGTTTGCCCTATAATTCAGCATTGGAACCAAACACTATAAAAGCAAAAGTAAACTATAAATTGGCTTTCATCATCTTATCTGATTGTTAAAATATTTGTAAAAATATTTTCCTTCGGATATTGTGATAGTCGCAATCTCGCAACATTGATGATGTCACGCAGCCTACGCGTTAAAAACACCACTTGCAAAATACAACAGGCTTGTTAAAGTGACAGTGGCCGAGTGGTATAGGCATACGCCCGGATAGCGTAAGACACGGGGTTCAATTCCTCGTCTGTCACAGAGTCACAGTTGCTTTTTACAAGTGCAATTAATATTAAACAGGAATATTACTAGTCACTACTAAAGCACTATCAGAAAATTTATTCTAATATGTGGTCTATTCATTGTCCATTCTCAATTTGTGATTAATCATGCAATTTATGTTATAGACAATTTTTAGACAATTATTTCTCAATAGAGGTAACTTACTAAGAAAATACCTACTTTATTTTTACATGGAAGACCTTTATCAGATTTCTAGTCAGACTTAGGTATGATGCGTTTTCACTGAAAAATACAGTGACAGCGAAAATACAAACCTATGAAACCTGAAATCTAATCAGTCAGAATCCCATGAGGTTATTAACATAAACCTACCATTTCCTAAAATATGTTGGCATGATACAGCACCATCATTATTTAAAGACCAGAAAATAATTCCCAGGAAAACGTGGCTTTGCACAATGAGGTAACGCAAAACCCTGGCAGAGGTAGAATGCGATTAATCACCATCAAATTGCAGTTACCATTGTCATTTAAATGTCGGATTTCATAACAACGAAATGGAGTCAAGTAAAGCGATAAAATACATTACCTATCTATCAATTGATCCTCTGTTCCAGGCAATGGATGAACCACAAAATGCATTGAAGACATTTCCGAGGTTTTGTCCCGAGCTTGCAAAAGATTTTACATGGAACACTTTAACATTTGTTAAATTTCACCACATTAACTGCAAGATTACAGAACATCATCTAAAATCCTTTAGTGACCACCATATTTCTCGTGGTTTCCTTCGTAATCGTTTCTCGTTCTCAAATACATGTGAGTCGGTACATGACGAAAAAAGAAGGAAAATATCAACATGGCTTCCATGTTTTTTATGTTGGCAGCATTGGTAATTAAAAATGTTTTACACCATAGACCGTACACTATTGTATACTTCCGCCGCCATCCTTCTTGTCGATGTGTGTATTCTACCATCCCGTTCCTCTGCTGACTGTACATAAAATTAAATACGAATAATGGAGCCCTTATGGTTCCCAACAGTTGTGTATAGCTGCTTGCTTTTATGAATTTAGTTTTCGTCCAAAGAATGTAAGGCTAGTTAGTGAGTGGTTGAGTTTGGTTGAGCTAGCTAGATAGTTTCTTCTTGTCGATGTCGTAGCACAATTTTTTGTCTATGATAGATATGCTGTAAAAAAAAAGAAATATTTTAAAAATGGCGGCCAAGTCAAAGAAGCGGCTGTCTAAAGTTGAAAATAAGCTATTGAAATTTGATAAATTAGAACTAAAAGATGTTTTTTGTTCAATTTGTCACTCTATTCTTATAGAACCTGTAACATTACCCTGTTTTCATGCATTTTGTCATCATTGCTTTAACGGTAGCATAGAGAATAATGCTTTGTGTTGTCCCCTATGTCGTCTACGAATTGGATCTTGGCTAAGAACAGCAACAAAACAAAAGAATTTAGTTAATACTGAGCTTTGGAATTTTATCAAGTGTAAGTTTTCACATGAAATTGCTAAAAAGACCCAAGGCGAGGACATTGTCATCCCTGAAGGTAAGATTGTATTTGATGAAAAAAATTATGTTGCTGTGATTTCAGTAAAAATATTTTCCCCGCATAATGTACTAATGATTATGAATTTTGTATGTTGTGTCTCCGTTGATCATGAGTTCATACTGCATATTATATGCTTATTATCACAAAAGACAGTTATTATTTTCATGCTGTCCAATATGTCTGAATCAGCTGATTGTCATTCTTACAAAATAACATCACGCTGGTCGTAATTTAACAGATTTTCGCTCACAAATATGAAGTTTTATTGTTCAAAAAGTGATGTGTATCAGAAGAATACAATTAGGGATCCTATAGCTGGATGTATAAAAAAATAAGTTTGTGTGCTAAGAAAACTGAAATGCAAAGCAAAGCTGAAATAGTATTTTAGACCTTACACTTGTAACTTTTTCAGAAAAACTAATAACAAGACTTAGTGCACCTGGGGAGATAAGACTTGAATATGAACTTGAAATGAAAAGACTGCAGGCTGAGCGCTTACAACTTGAACAGAAACAATACAAAGAAACAGAACTTCTGATAAAGTAGGTGCACAATATTTAATCTTATATTTATGTATAGCATAATACCTTAAATTTTGAACATGATTTCACATTGATATAGTTAGGGAGAAAGAAGAACTAGTACAAGTTATAATAAACCTTTATCTTCTGGTTAGCACATAGCTTTACCTTTTCATGTTTTAAATGTTGTTATTGAGACTTGTATTCATAATAGTCCTGTCCCTGTATTCATTAACAACTGTAACAAGTTAAAAAAGCATATTTTGTATGTATCAGAAAAATTCAAGAAGAGGAAGAAGAAACACACAGGAGGTATTTAGAAGCACTCAAGCAAGATGAGATTTTAGCACAACAAATGCAAAATCAAGGTTTAAAACACTCAGCATCTCAAAGTACAACCAAAAAGCAAAGTTCAAGATGCACTACAATAAAACCTCAGCTCAAAGCTACCAAAATTGATAGCTTCCTGTCAAAGAAACAAATACCTGAATGTAATAAGTGAGTGCCATTAAGTAGTTAAAGATGTTAATTAAAATAGAGTCATATCAGTCTTCTATCTATGGTCATGTTCAGTCAGACCAGTTTATTAAAGGTTTTGTCCCGAACTGAATATGAAATTCAATCAGGCCTTAGTAAATTTATCATGATGAAACTACAGACAGATAAAGAGCTTTTTATTATACACCATTGTGGAAATTACCTTCATATTACAAGCAGTCATATTATAGGCATATTGTATGACATAAAAACAAGCAACTGTATGGAAGAAATTCATTTAAAGCCTGATCCTCATAAAAATAGATGACAAAATTAAGTTTTACTTAAAAAAATAATAAGAGTACTTTTATTTCAGTAGTCCTTTAGTGACTGATGACAATACTACAAGCACAGATAGATCTACTCCAAATGCAGCAAAGTCAGCTAATCATGCTTCACCTGAAATGGTGCCAAGCTATGGGAAACTACTAAAAAATTTAATAGACAGGAAAACTAAAACTGGACCTAGCCTTTGGAATAAAGAAAATGGTGTTAAAGACATGGTATAATTTTTTGATGTTATTATGTATAGATATTATATACTTTGCTTTTTGATCATTATTATATTGGTCTGTAACTTTTGTTGCTTTTTAGAAAGATACACTGAGTGGGCGTAAATGTGTAGACACAACAGAGGACAAAACATCTAAAAACAAAAACGTCATCCAATCACTACTTGTGTCTCTCCCATTGCCTTGTTCTGGTATACTGCAACATAAAACCAACATAGTAGAAAATAAAAACTTGGAGACAGATAGTGTGGACTCCATGCGGCAAGAGCTATGCTATTTTAAACCAATAGAAGGCACTACTCCAACAAGGTACAAATTGTATTATCAGCCTAGAAATATCTATAAAAAAAGTGTTATTCTTTTGTTGTTTACTTTAATATTAAGGTTTTACTGTTGCTTTCAGCTTTAACTCAAGTAAAGGTTTGCCTCTTCGTGTACCAGGACTTCGAGGGGAACAAGACACCAGTGAAATACAATATGAGGTGCCTCCAAGTCGTACTCAATATTTAGAAGGCCTTTGCCGCCTACGCAACTTATCCCTGGCCAAAAATCTTCCATCCGCCTTTGTCATAGCACTCAGCCTACTTCAAGTTAAAAAGGTTTGTCACTTAACAATGAATGATTACACAAAATACTTTTAAAATAAATAAATTATATAGCGTCTTAACAAAATTAATGTATGTTAATTGTAATGTTTTGTTTTTTCAGGATGTACCCGCAAAATGTACAAGCACCAGATCAAAAGTGAAGAGAGTCACACCTTCTAATCCACGGGCTGCGCCAATACTGCCGCTGAAAAAACACAACACTACTAAGAACAAACAAAGTATGGTAGATGGTGTTACCAAATTGAATACTGAGACAAATCTGCGACGCACTAGGTCAATGGGAAGTATAACTAAAGAAGAAAATGAGACCACACCTAAGAAAGCAAAGCTTAACAATCGAAAAGTTTGTTCAGATAGAAAGCCATATTTGAGAAGTGACTCCAAGAAAAGTACCAAAAAGGAACCTGATAGTCCACCGCATATTCCAGAGGCATTAAATAACAATAAGGTTACTTTAGCTGTAAAGAATTTATCTAGTCCATTGAAAAATTGTGATGTTAAGAAGATAGTGCAAGAGCAATTAAGAATCGAGAAGATAATTGAACAAGAGAAGAACGACTATGAACTGGCATGTAAAGTGGAAGCGGAGTGGAACGGGCGCAGGCAGCCGCGCCGCGCGGCCATCAAGCGCCAGGTCACCATCAACTATGCTCTGAGGCCTGCCAAAAAGTTAAAAGTATAATCACCCATCCAATGCACCTCATTTGTCTATAGTAAATTTCAGTATTTTTAAATATTGTTTCTCAAAAATAATAAAAAGTCAGTTACTACAGTTTCTTGCTGTGTTGTACACTCTCAACATCAATAAAGTAAAAATAAACCACTGTAAGCTGAAAAAAATAAAGCAGGTCCTCGGCCTGCAGTGTTAGTTCAGCATGGTTACACTATAATATTAGCTTGAATTGATGTTGTGTGCAATAGTCTTCATAAATAATTTGACTATTGATAGATATTTCTAATCATTCATTAATTATTTCAAAATTAATGAATTCAAGAATTATTGTAAAGTATGTTATTCTTTATTTTCTTATATCATAGCAAGAAAACTAGAAAGCATTGGCAAATAAGTCAAACTTTGTTCTAGATCTTTAAAAATGCAAGCAGAAGTGGGTATAATACTACTGGTTGATTTAAAAGTAAGTGTTGATTAAATTGGCTTCAAAAGTCGTAAACTGATTGATAAAAGTTATAGATAGATCCCAGATATTGATTCGGTTATTTCTTGCGGTAATGATATGTGAGGAAAGGGCGGCAATGTAAAATGAGCACAAGAAACTGGCACCGTACCGACCTCCTCACATATCTGAACTGCAGTTCCTCAAAGCTGTACTACTGGGGTACTGTAAAGGGGCTGACGAGGCAACCCATCCTCCACTAGGTAGCTAGCTATAACTTCAGGATTGAAGTCTACTTTAATAACCAACTGAAAAATACGCTTAATATTTAATTTTATAACATTTTTAACATCCGATACCTGCCGACATGAATTTGTAAAATCTTCGCATAGGTACTGCCGGGGTCTTTCGCGCATAAACACCTTAAGAGCCAAAATCGCTTGCACTTCGCGTCGTCGTTTGTTTGATTTGACCTCCGTTTTTGTGTAGCACGCAAGCGATTTTCGTTCATAAGTGGTTAGGCGAGAAAGACCCTGACCGTTCATGTTTGACCACTAGGACTATACCTATTGTGCCTTAGGGTTAGGTAAAAAACGAAGCGGGGGTAGGAATTTACAGTAACTGATATCTTTCTGGTCGGAACTAATACGACTATTTTACTCCCCGCCCCTAACCACATTTGGGTGCGGTATAGCGCTGGTGGTTTATTTTAATTATGGATTATAAATAGTATTAATGGGAGCTTTAATATTTTAAATAAGTTAATAACTCACATTTCATTGAGGACTGGTGTGAAATTTGAGACTTAACTATACACTATGTTAATGATGTGCGAGCAAGCTGATTTAATTTTGTTAAATAAAAGAAAAAATATTTTCACTGTCACATACTAATATTGTCTCAAAATTTGCACCAAAGTAAGAAATGTAAAAAAATATGTTTTGTCAGAGGGTGAGATAGTGTTGCCTCGCCAATGATCTCTTATTTTGTGATTCACTTGTGATGGATAAATTAAAATTTTGAAACAGCAATCGCGGACTAAATGCCTTGCAGTACTTTCTAATTCTTAATTAAATACCAGAGAAAAGTACGGCAAATTACATTAGTAAAACTATGTTTTTCATATTTACTGTTCTGTCAATTTTTCCCTGATCAAAGAGAAGTAAGAGTGCTGCATGGAATCGAGCTCATGATTCTGGTCATAAGAGGAATGCTGTTACCTTCCATAGGATTTGCTATTTTTGTGTACTACTAAAGCATAGTCAATTAATATCATTCATAGCTACACGTCGGAAGACCTGTTTGTCATTCATGGCCAAATATATTGTTTTATCAATGTAATGCATATTTTTAGGTGACCGTGAACTTTAAAAGTGCCGGTCAGCTCGTATCAATAATTAATAATTCTTGAAAAAATTTAATTAAACTACATATTCGTAAAAAGATTTTATTATTTTTTACATTTTCCTTCCCTGGCTCTTTCTACTTCTGTTTCTTTATCAGCCAGAGTAAGTCAATTATACTCGTACGAATGCTTCATCCATCTATAGATAGGTCCTAGGATGTCAATAATGCTAATCTGTAGAGGAACTTGAATGATGGAGGCAATATGAATGTATTTACCTATATACTATCGAGGTCACCGCCGACTAACCACCATAATAGCTTAAATCTCTTGCACTTTGCGCTATTTTATTAAAAACTAAATTGCACAAAAGAAACTACAAAAGGTGGACTCCATGTTAAAAGCATTATCTTCCAGTCATACCTAGGTCATGCAGAGATATTGTTATGGGTGCGCCTTTTCGTTTGTTTGAAGCCACTTGACTTCACTGTGTGTGCATGCGATTGAAAGTGGTGAGGCGGTAGAGACCTCGACTATACATCTTTGTACATGTTATCATAAATAGAGGTGTAGGGATTGTAATAATCACGTAACTAACAGCTATCTGAAAGAAGCGGCGACTGTTGAGCCACAAGTGGTCGCTCACCTCACACTTGTTCCAGGAGACGCGTCTGAGAGTAAGCTATTTATTTATTTATCAAAATATATACCTATACTGTTGACTTTTTATTAGTAATAGTAGTTCAATGCTTTCTAGTTAGTTATGTGGCCTCTCGCTGGCGTTATATCACAGAATATATAATATAATAGTACTACCACAGATAATATAATCTACATACTTATGCAATTTGTGCCTAGGGATTTTGGACCTCGGAGAGTACTATTATATCTAGTGCTCGGAGGCAGAAAGAAAATCCCCGGAAAGCACGTTAAATCGTTTTTCCTGCGCTATTGTCTCTCGGTCACTAGTAAAGTAGTAGAGCCTCTGCTGTAGAATCAATTTGTAGGCACTATTTAATACACCTGCCTGCCTAGAGAACTAGATGACTAGGTTGTTAAGGTAGGCCCGAGTGTTGGCATTTCGTTAAGGAAAGTATTGAGCTAGCATAGCAATTTTTTACTCAAAGACAAAAACTTGAAAATGAGATAATTATAATAAGGCTAAGGAACGTATGACTATTAGAGAATGAAATTTTGTTGTGCCAATCAAATAAATGTTGAGAGAAACTTACATCGTATTACATACATACTGGGTGAAATCTGTACAATCAACTTTGTCTGTGGCAGGAAATCGAACCACCGCGTCCTGAGCTAGCTGTCCAGCCTCATGCATGCCTATACCATTTAGCCACCCAAAAATGAGAGGAAGTGCTATCGTTAATATTAGCCAACTGTACTACCAGCCGGAAATATTGTGTTGTGGTAATTATAAATAAAACAAAAGCATGTACGCTCCCTCGTTTATTGAATGATGGAATGAGTGTTGTATCCCTGTGATAACTTCTATCACAGGGATACAACACCTATGTTTTTTCTTCAAGCAATTACTTCATCGATTCCATCCACTTCTTACTAGACCTGATTAGGCCAGTCACTGGGCAATGCCTGCTTTTCCCAGGTTTGGTTGTTGTTAGATATGTTGTTGGTAAGTTGAACGAAGCAGGAAGCTTATTCTGGAATGGAAAAATATACTTAAATATTAATATTCTGGTTTCGGGCACGAAAAAACTTGAAAAGTAATAAAAAAATACAACTTACTTCCTCCATAAACATATTAAACAACCAGAGTAGGCACAGTTCTACAGGAGACTCCAGGCCACTTATTTGAACTTGGCTTCTTTCTTAATAATGTTTATCATTACCAAATCCATATTTCTGTCCAACATCTTCAATCCAAGAAACCTTGAAGTATTTCCAAATAAATTTGCCATTTTTTGCACCTGTAAATATTTTATAAACAGTTACAATTTTATAATTACCTTCTAATAGTACTCAATATGAGTGTATAATATACTACGTAAATATAAAAAATTGAAACATATACCAATATTTTACTATTTTTTAATAATTAAGGAAGACTTTTATAGATCTTTCAAGGTTTTTATATTCTCAGGCTTTCACATATAGGCGTTATAGTCGCGAAATAGTAACACGAGCCGACTGAGTATCCATTCATACTTAATGAAGTAGCGCGGTTGTGCAGCCTTGCTGCAACGCATGAACCGCGCTACTGAAGCGAGCTGAGCTTTATAAGATTGCTGCTAAGTTGCGAGCGCATGCAAGCAAGTTGAAAATTTTTGCGTTGCAAATTACCAACATAATACCTAACAAGGAACAGTAGTAGCAATGGGTCACCCACCATTGGAAATTTAGAACCCATATTAGAAATGATCCAGTAATCCCCTCAACGCGTTCCACGCCCTGCAATAGCGGTAGCGCGCCGCGCGACTATAACGGCTATAAGTGAAATTTTGTTTTTGATATCAAACTTGAACTGAAAATAATAAGATATAGAACAGAAAACTTTTTACCATACATTTCACTCTCTGCAACAACATTATTAGCATTCTTGAAAGCCTTAATTAGCTACTGCACAAAAAAAAAACACATTACAAGATTCTTTCATAAGTTTGTAAAACACAATCCCACAGCTCACTCACCCATTGTTAGTGGTGTGGTCACAATCCACTTGCATTGGCGAAGCATGGTATGCCAGCGCCTTCAATGAACAGCCACATCACGCACTCACAGATGTGCTTCTCTCGACCCCAATAAACACCCAAACTTTTTCTCTTCACCTCACCTAAACCACTTAAATTACTTATTGTTACTCATCCACAATCAAAACAAAACTTTCATTCTATAAATTCTGAATATCAAGTATTTTATTGTCTTATATCTAGGTAAAATAAGAACTTACTCACGGTTTTCACACTCAATAAAACAATACATTATCATCATATAGAAGTATCCAAATAAAAACATCCATCTCAAATTCCTTACTTATTTTATTAGATAAACTCATCATCCACATCACGGAATTACATACAGCTCTAGTCACCTTACTTCTAATACAATCTTTAAAACGGGTCTTACTTATGCATTCAAATACATATATACTCTCTGTGATACATTCATATCACTTCAAAAATACACTAAAATGAAATTAATAAACCAAATCTAAGTAGGTATGTTCACTTAAAACACACTAATGCAGGATACCTTACAAACATCCCTGTTACAATTATTCACTGGCACAGCTCACCTCATGTCTGGGGTTTGTTGTTCCAGCCTCCACTAGACCCAGAACCACTACCATTTCCACTCCATCCGCCTTGGCCATTGGACCAGTTTCCTTGATTCCAGTTGCCTCCTTTAGTATTTCCTCCCCCACTATTACCTCCATTCCATCCTTGGTTTCCTCCTTGGTTCCAAGATGGTGGTGGTCCATTTTGACCCCAGTTTTGGTTTGCATTCCAATTTTTACCTGATCCTCCTTGTGGTGGTCCACCCTGCCAGTTGTTTGGGCCCTGATTTCCTCCTGGACCACCTAAAAAGCCTCCCCAACCAGCTTGATTAAGTGCTGCAGCAACTAGACTAATTGGCAAGTTAAAATTTGCTGGTGGCCCCCCATTAGGGTTGATCCCCAAGTTTTGCATATTGAGAGAATCAATATTACTGTTTGCTCCATTATTGTTTGAACCTCCAGAAGGTCCAGATCGGTTACCCTCCCAGTTGTTACTATATGGCTCATCTTTCCAGTTGTGGTTAGATTTGCTTTTGATCTTGGGAGCAGCACTAGACACAGATACTGATGCACCTTTTATAACATGATCTTCTCCACAAAGACTTTGCGCAACTTCAGGGTCTAAGAAAGTTACAAATCCAAAAGCTCTAAATGGTCTTGGGACAAAAACATCAGTAACTTCACCAAACTTGGAAAAATATTCTCTTAGATCATCAGCAGTCATATCTTCAGTGCACCTGCCTACAAAAACTTTACATGGCATCTGAGGCACCACTCCTTCCTTAGAATTGGGTATGCGGACATCCACCCATCGACCATCAATATTATGCCTCTGTGCTAAAGCTCTCATTTGAGATGCATATGTGGCAAAACGGATAAAACCAAAACCTTTAAAGGATCCATTTTTATCTCTCTTAAGCTGAACCATAACAACTTCTCCAAACTGTTCGAAGTATTGTTTAATGGACTCTTCAGTAGTTTTCCAAGGTAGTCCAAGACAAATCAAATCTGAGCATGTGAGCTTCTTTTCCAATCTTTTCGTTTTCGCAGCTGAATTTTCCGGGGAGACATCTTCCATCTTACGTTTGTTTTCTTTTGGAAACACGCAAACATACAAGTGTTTGCCCCAACCTACCTCACTAGGTGGATGCAGCTTACCATCGCTTAGGCGAATACCACGTACACATTTACTATCTGGGTGGCGGTATTTTAGCCCGGATGCTCCAGGAAATTGAGCGACAAGTGTTGATAAGAGTAGAGTTCCGTCCACTTCACAAGGAATCTCCACGGCGTTGGATTCATCTTCATCTTCACTCACTTTGATGTAATAAAATAGGTCTTCATTGTAAGCATTGTCAGATTTAGGCATGGCGATAACTATGAGTGCAGTTAAATCGTTAAATGTATCAGGAATAATGTATATTTAGATGCAACTTTAGCTTTTTCACTATCACGCCACGAAAATCCGGATTCCGAAAAATTAATGTACGTCCATCTAAGGATTTACGGCATCCATTCCATTCGACTTTTTTTGACAGAGGCGTGGAGCAGCAGCAGATGCTGTCAGCTGTCAGACCGTCTTCTTTTATTTTGGTCTGGCAACCCCTTAGGACAACACACGCCTATAGAGGATTTTCAGCGAAACCAAAAAGTTACGTTAATGTGCGCGTTCAATAGTGATGTGTATCTTATGGTGGTCCAAGTTTTATCGACAAGGTTACGATAAATCATGAAAATTGTTACAACAAAAATAATTAAATTAATGCACTTTTAATAACATAATACTTTTTAATTGATAAACAAGCAACTTAATTTTTTTTAAATACAAATTTATTTATTTATGTATGAAGACTTGCTTGAAGCACTTATACACGTTCCAACATGGACCATACCACAACACAGCTTCGGGTCAGTTGTGTGGGCCAGTGCTGAGAAGAAGCTGTGCAAGAATTACGGTTATCTAAAGAAATCAGTCAAAAATTTTATCGATACTGATGACGTCATCATTTAGTCAAGCCCTAGTGTAAAGAAACGGTTTCCTAACTTACTGAAAATATCGGAATTATTCTATTGGAAACTTTGATTTATGGCTGCAAATCACAAAGGAAATCCTAAATTTACGGTACAATTTGGCATCGGAGTCGATTTCACTCACAAATTTTATAAAATTTGGAATTAATATTTTTATCAAGGATTCATATTTACTGGTGAAAGCATTGAACTACCATTACTGGTGAAAAGTATGATTTTCGGGATTGTATCCTCGGCGCACTTCACAGTTGCTGAAAGCACAAGCCATTTCATCTGAAATTGTTATACAAAACTTAAATTATAACTTTATCCATTCATAATTTTTCCAAAATTCCAGCGACGGAATCTTGACGTTTCCACTAAATCCATTATTTCTTAGAAAACGGTCTCGCTGTCATAAGGTCTTTCGCTGTCAAATCCTATAGAATTTCACTAAGTAGCACGCTCTTTTTAAAGCGAAGATTTTTTTCTTTCTCTATGCCTTTATTCGTCTTCTTTTAAGGTCTTCTTTCATCATCTCATCATCATCATCATCCATCAATTCCATCATCCATCAATTACATCATACATCATTCATCTCATCATCATGACATGACCGAGGATGGCTTTTGTCATTTTCTTGTTGCTTGGGACTTTTCGTGTAGGATTGGGTTGGTTGGGACTTGGGTGATGATGATTGATTGGGGATGGGAATGGGATTGTTGGACAGTAAAAATGTCGCAGCAGGTAAGGCAAATCGTATAATTTTGCCGTTTACACTGATCATGTAATCTTTTTTGCCGTTTACATCATATCATAAGGCGCTGTCAGTTTTAATAAATATTCGAAGTTTTGCAAAATGCCGAAGGCAAAATGTCAACGTGTTCAATTAATGTTAAAGTTGCGAGTTGCGTGAGTTTTTACACAATTGGGGACACCATAATGTTTACAAACAACAATACAAAAAATTCCATATTCTGTCCACTCCAAGTATGCTTAATAAATAATAAATAATTATTATTTTTTATGATTTTTAAGGGTTAACAGAAGTTACTTGGATTAAATTTCACAGGTACCTTTGATAACATTACAAAGAAAAAGTATAAACGATCTCGCTGTCTGCTGTCACTTTGACATTTAGTGATGTGTTGTTTCCGGTGTTTTATTGTAAATTATCGATAGTTTTTTTTAAAGAGAAGGTAAATATAAGTTTTATTTCAAACTAGTGGTCCCAGCCAGATTTGCATCGCCCCCGCCCCGGCCCTGTAATTTTAATAGTTATTATCCTTTTCCGGACGGTGACGAATCTAACAATGTAAAAATCATGATGATCGGTCCAGCCGCTCAATTTTCTTAATTTTTGCTTTAAATTCCTTTTCCTGCTAATAACAAACAACTGTGGTTTTTCCAGATTCGGACGATTCGACGCGGAGAAGTGTGCAAGGTTTCATGAGATTTCTTAAAGGATTTCATAAAGAATTCAAAAATTTGTTTCGTTCGACCGTTCGACGCGTTTGGTTCGGATAAGTGTGCACTGCGTTTACCTTTAGATAAACAGACGGGACTTCTTCCCGCCCCTGTACAAGGTCAGAAGGACAGCCAGACACGTCGACTACAAGACCATTTTGATAGGGTCGAATCCTATTTAACCAAAGTAAGGAGAGAAGAATAAATAAAATAAATAAATAAATATGCGCCAGACAACACACCAATTGACTGGTTTCGTGGTAAGGAATTTTTTCTTCCTTGTGTTACGAAGTACCAGACAATGATTATGACGGGGGCGTCTCCCATAAATACTTAAATACATATAACATCCATGACTAAGGTACAAATGTTCGTGCTCATCACACAAACATTTGCCCCTTGCGGGATTCGAACCCGCGACGGCCGGCGTAATAGTCAGGGCCCCTATTTTTGAATCACTCGCTTGGATATGGCGAGTGATTTTCGTTCGAAAACGATTTTTTTTCTATGACTTTTGACACTACGTCGAACGAAAATCACTCGCCATCTTGAAGCGAATGATTCAAAAATAGGGCCCCAGGAGCGCTAACCAATACACCAAACGCGTCGTCAACCAATAGAAACGATTGTTCATTTTAGCTACCATTCGACAAACGCGACAAAGCGTTAGCTTATCAAAATTAAATTCGCTTCGCAGTGTTTGCTTGCCACATGTCTCTAGGCGTAAAACCAAGAAACGAGGTAGTCACAACTTAATAAAAAATATAAAATCGTTTTAAAAATACCTATGTTACTACGCGGTCCCCGCCGCCTTATCACTAAACAAAAATTGCTTGCACACAGACAAAAACGGGTACTTCGCACGTCAGATACAACAATCTTTTCTTAATTACCTCACTTGGTGGCCGTACGCAACTATGTACATTGTACCCAAAGCATTTAAACATTGAACTATTACCAAAGTTTAGTAAGCGTCCCAAAGATACATAGCAGAAGTACCTACCTCCTGCTACTGCGCTGCCTGCCTTACCCTTTAGGATAAATAACTGCTTTTTGCGACAAACAAACAGCTCATAAGGAATAGAAGTGTAAGTACCTAAGGCACTGGCTTCAAAATTTCACATTGCATGAAAACCGATTAATATTAATTATTACAGCATAAAAGCTGTAGGTTTTCGATCACAGATTAGTAAGAGTAGAATTATTAAAATTACGTCCTTTGGTGGAGGTTGGCATCACCCCAACTGGAGATTGCTGATGTTAAGTGTGTTAAGTATAATCCAAACAATCTACCTACCATGGAGTCTTTTTAGGGTTCCGTAGCCGAATGGTAAAAAACGGAACCCTTATAGTTTCGTCCTGTCTGTCTGTCTGTCTGTCCGTCCGTATGTCACAGCCACTTTATTCTGAAACTGTAAGCATCACATAGCTGAAACTTGTATTTTGTTCACCGCGTTCAGATTCAGATACAAAAAGTTAGAAAAAATAATATTTAAGAGGGGCTCCCATACATGAAACTAAAACCTAACATTTTTTTTTTACTCAAACCTATGTGTGTCTATGGATAGGTCTTTTAAAATGATGTTGAGATTTCTAAAACCATTTTTTCTAAAAGTGTAAGGTTTGAGATATAGACGCTTCCAAAGTGGTAAAATGGGCGTCCCCCCCCCATCTAACTTTTGAACTTAGAAAGTGAAAATTTTGAAAAAAATATATGATGTAGATCTCAACAAAAACTTGCAACGAAAATTGGTTTGAAGGAGATCGAACCAGTAGTTTTTGAGATATTGCACATTTTTATCAACCGCAAATATAACTTTGTCTTTCATACAAACACTATGAAAAACAAAGTTATTTTTGCTGTCGCAATATATTGTGATGTTTTCGTTAAGTGAAAGTAAGTGGACCCTGAATTTAGTTAAGGGTGGCACGGAACCCTCAGTGCGCGGGTCCGACACGCACTTAACCGGTTTTTAGATGATATCATCAATCATCAACAGTACTAGTTGGTGTCATACTTAGGGCAGCTACTTTAATTGCATTTGCGCAAATAACGAGAACCACACAAAGGGTCTTATAACTACAATTTCTGTGGTCTTATCGCTGGTAGTGAACTCATCCAGACAACCAAGATTTTCGTTTGATAGTGATTAGGTAGTCGCCAGAGACCTCGACCGTATCTTGTCAATAAGCGATCACCTAAGTGTAAGTATCACTGAATAGATAAATAAGGTTATTTATCTATTCAGTGGTAAGTATCTACCTACATTACAGTTTCTGTTATTTGGAGTCCGCTTGTTTGTAGCATCAAATATAGGTAGGTATACCAATACAAAAACCAATAAAAATATACTTATTTTTTTGTGAACCGGAGGTGTTCGATTGTCCCGTCACCGACGCGACGGTCGCTCGCTCGCTCACCTTGAATCTGCTTGACTTTTACCATTTTGCTAATTTTAAATGTTGCATTCCAAGACAGACCTTTCGAGTTTAATTTTTAGAAGGATTGTTGAGAAGATTAGAAGTTAGTAGGTACCCACACAACCAAGATTCATCACCGACGTCCACTGTGGGATTTGCATCAATGGGAGGTTAGACATCAACATGTAGTGTATTATTTTTACTTTTGGATTAAATCCAACTTAGTAAACTTAGTTCCCGCGAAACAGGAAATAGAAAAGGAAGGTCAGAAATGGCTTACTCTACATAACCCATATTATAGAGTGTCAGTACGCGAGTCGTTACTGACTAACATCTCATCTCATACCATAGAAAGAAAAATGGTTCAGCTCGGCATATGGACCCGGCGGTATACCCGTATTTCGTCCACAAAGTTACCTCAAATTTCTCATCTTTTTAAATAAGTATTTAAATATTAATAAATAGTTTTTGGCACCTAAATGTCACCGCATAAACTTTCAATCTCGCAGTAAATGCGAAAACCGGTTAAGCGACTCCAAACGAAACCCGTTTTTAAAATTACCTCACCAAGTAAGGTATAATTGCCTAACAAATCCAAAATAAGATTGAATAATAACTTTATTTTATATTTTTATATAGTTAGAAATAAGGTGTTTGCGACATCTACAACAAAATATTAATTGTATGTAGGTTACAATCTTGTTACCTGCCTTGCGATGACAATACTTGATTATAATAGTCCCCCTAGCCGATTTCTCTTCGAACTTCGGGTTTCCCTGAGAATTTCTGAATAGAAAAACACCGGTACATATTTTTGGTCCGACTCGGGAATAGAACCTGGGACCCCTGGCGCAGCCGTCGCTTTTAAATGCGACAGTTAATAATAAGTTTAGAAATGAACCTTTTCTTATTAATATTCAATTAATACGCTTAGAAATAAGAACCTTTAACTATGAAGAATATAAAATTTTCCAATTACTTTCCTATTTAAGTAATAAAGTTGGTAATGTGAATAAGTAAGACCTATGCGCTATGGTGCAATAGCTCACACATTCTACTTAGAGTGGTAAAGGTCAAATACCTACCAGTTTTGCAACCAGCACTGAAACAAAGAAATGTTCGCAGCCTGTGTCCCCTTCACTGCGCGGGTGCGGTGCTGCTGAATGCACCACACAGCAGGAAGTCTCCAAGGCGAACCCGATGTATCAAGTTTGCGTTGAAACTATCCAAATGACATTTTATTAAAGCTTGTAATAACTTTTCTGACCGGTTTATTTTTGTTCTTATACATACAGGATGACTTTACAAGATGGTGCCAAATTTTTGGAGGTGAATGAGAGCATCAATAGGAACAACTTTTACTGTGGGGTCTCATGGTCGAAATATTAAATAAAATTTCAGATGTCCCATATTTTGCTGACTGTTTTTTATGGGGCACCTGTATGGGGAAATTTTTGTCACTCTGTATTGACCATAGCTGAGTCAATAGGGTTAGTAAAGCCACAGGTAAAGCAATGCTTAAAATGAACTCATTCTTCTTACATTTGGTTGACCATTGGCGTAACGTCACTGGAGCCGTGTGTTCTTTCTTTAAGCCTAACGCCTAACTCTTCTTTATTTGATTCTTTAAAGCCGTTAGCTAGCAGTATCAGTTAAACTGAAGTTAAATTGATTGCTAAGTAGGCTAGGAAAACTTCTTACCGGCTGATTTTACCTAGACAAGTAAGTAGAGCTATGTATAATATCTATATCTGAAGAAATGCATAGAAAATTAGAAATTACTGTTTATTTATTCTTGTATTTCTTTGTCGCGTTCTTAGACAATTTTGCGACTCAATGCCTTCTGAGTGAATCTTTTTCTGAAAGTGCCTAGTCTACTCCCAGAGTATTATTTAATTTATCACAATTCAAGCACTAAGTAGGTAGGTAGGTATCGGTGCTTTTTGTTTGAGGTCGCCTTCCATTCACTTAGAATTCAAAGTGCGTTGGAGGGACGAGGAATTTCGCCGCAAAGAGCGAGCTGGTTTTCAGGGCACTGACACCGAGTCAGTAACCCGTACGTACTAACACCGCAGTAAATTTTGACCTTTTGTATTATTTACAATACAAATGCAACCATCTTACTTACACCACTCTGATCTTATTATGTATTACTGAGTTATAACTAGGTAATAAATAAGCAAGTAGGTGGGTACTTACATCATTTGATGCAATTGATAAAAGTTTTATCGATTTTTCAGGGAATTGTTATTTAGTGATTGATTTGCAAATTGGTAAGCACAGATTGCGGAATCATTTGTTATCAATGTAAAGCGATTTAAATGTGATATAAATAATAATTTAATAATCCGACTCGACGGCAGCCACTTTGATATAATTAAATGTGTAACATAATAACAATATAGATTTATGTAAAATGAAAGTACGTAACTTTTTTACTTGGGTTTTATTATGATAGTTTGATTAGCGATGTGCAAACAAAAATGTTTCTGACGCAAGGCATGCACAAAACATTTGCGCACAAACAACTTAACCACCTGTACTTACCACACATTGTGCATAAGCTGTTTACTAGTGGGGTATCTCTACTTTTCTAGCTAGCTAGCTTTACTTTATCTAGGTACGAGTATAATGTCATATCGCAGCACGCTTGCACCAAACAATACAAACTGATTAACTATATCAAATAATTTTATACGAGTAATTAAGCACAACGAATGATGAGTGGATAGGAAACGCCACGTGGTAGTCCCAGAAAAAACAGGCGTGACGAGATGAAATCAAACTTCTTCACCTACACACCCTTCCCTTTACTTCGTAAACCTACTTCAAAATCTTCACGAACTCTACACCTTACTCAAAATAATGTGGTTCGACCGTTTCGCCCTTGTCACATGGATGGGTTTTACTTTTCTGTAGTACCTACCTAATTCAATAGTTACTTAATCTTACTGGACTCATAAATATCAGAGTCTGGAAGGTTGCCCAAAATCGTGCAGAGTGGTTAAAGCGGTAGGCAGACCTTTACCCTGCAGTACACTACGGGCTCATCAAGTTATTAGGCAATGGTAATGGTGAGTAGGTAGGCCAATGACCGTCTATGACTCCAAGGAGGCGTCAACGTCGACGTATAACAATGACTAAGTCCAGCTCATCAATCATCAACAGGGCAGGAACACTTTTACAATTCTATAAATAATTAAACCTATTAAAGTTGTAGGCCAATACGATGCTTAGACACACTCAAGACCTAACATTAATTGTGCATTACCAAATAGAAATCTGGTTAACGTTTTGCAAGAGCTTTCGTTTGAATAATTGAATGTGGCAAGGACACATCTGTCAATCTATCATAATATCGAGGGTTTGAAGCAGAAATTACATTACACAACAGCTTTTAGGCTGTTGGATTGTGCGGAGAAGTCGGTGTCTGCAGAGGGGGTGGCGGCGCCGCGGCGGTGTCGCGGCAACTAGGTCGTGTTGTGAAACATAGAGGCGTGTGATGCTGTCTGCGTGAGCGCAACAATCAACAAGCACCCATGCACCGTCGACATACACCTACACTGGATAAAAAGAACAAAAATAATTTAGGGTTTTAGTGTTTGTTTACATTGTCGACGCGAGCGCAATGACATTTCTTTCTGGGTGGGCAATCGATCGGTGTGTGAAGTTCACGCAGTGCGGTCTTAGGTGGTTAAAATTACATTCAAATTCAATGCAAGAGAGAAATCTTAAAAATTTAGAAAACGACAAAAAAGAATCAAATTGTCAAAACATTAAGTAATAGTCGGTTTCTAATCAGGAACTTTACGTTCTGATCAATTCTGCTGATTAATCATAACGACGCGACACTTACCTATACAAGTCTTTGATCTTGGCTCTTATCGTATCGTAGAGATTACGGGCAATTCATATAAACTACTTTTCGTACGGGGATTCACATAAATAATTTACTACTACAAACAATACTTACACAGAAAAAAAGATAATTACTTGACAAGATTGGTACCAGCAGCTTTGTTTGCCTATCCTTCTCAGCAGGATCTTTCGGATGACGAGTCCATGCTGTGAGAGCCATTTAGTATTTATAATATTCTGTGGGAGTGCAGTCAGGCAGTCAGCAACATAGCTAAGTACATACACAGATTCAAATGGAAAAATACCTTTAATAACTAACGTCTTATTGAATCAAATCATCAACTATTGTCCGGCTTGATAAGATAGAGAAATGGTTTAGAACGTAAAAGATAATAGAACCAAATTCAGATTAGTTTGGTACAATTTCCAATGCTAAATATTGTACAAAACCGCAATATTTATTTATTTAACATTTAAAAGCTAACGTGTGTATGAATGAATAGTTTAGTATTTTATTTTATCGAAATTGTATACCTACATCTTAAATACATATTCCGTAATACATAGAAAATGATGATACAATACAACTACAGATAATTGAAGAGAGGCGAAGTTATAATCCTAATATAATGTAACTTATTATAAGTTAATAGCTAGTAACTTATATTTTACTTAATATAAATAAAAATATAAGTTACTAGCGGTCCCAGCGAACTTCGTTTCGCCCCCAGCCCCGTCCCGCCACGGCCCCGTTTTATGGGAATTTCCATAAGCCGCAAAAAAATATTGTTGTAACACTATTTGACAGGATTGGACAACAAATGTTTGACATGTAATAAACAAATCAGCATCTATTTAAGTATTTATTACACATATCGAGTTTTCATTGTTTTTAAGATGTATTCTGCTATTCGGGACGGAAACAAATCCAACAAATCAAAAACCATGGCAATCGGTCCAGCCGTTCTCGAGTTATAAGTGTTGTAACAAACACGACTTTCTTTTATATATGTAGATAAAGATAATACTAACAAATGCAGTAAGTAAGTAGGTAGCTTTTTTCCGACTATATACATGAATTCAATTCGACCTATATACATGATATCGTTAGAATTGGATAAAATTTGAGTAACTATTTTGATCTGTTAAGGCTTCCAAACACGAGTGCAAAATTTCGTAAGTGTATGTATGTTTTAAAAAATAGTAAGATATACAGCAGGGAAAGAAACCCTACTTAATGTTGTTTATTTATTTTGTGAAAATCAGCTGCCAACACACTGCATTGCTAGATTACCTATTATAATTGGGTTGATATTCACAATCCCCAGACAATTGTTTGCACAAATGTCCTACATAAATATTGTACAAGTATTCAATAGGTAGGTAATCTATAGAAAAACAAGTGTCTATGCTATGATGTATGTATGAAGGCGTCATAATAGCCCCTTGTTTAATATCTGGAGCCCTATTTTTGATTCACTCGCGTCAAGATGGCGTGTGATATTCAATGTTTATAGTCGAATTTTGGAATGAAAACCAGTTGTAATCTACACAAAATGGATTTGAAAAATCATTGCTCAATTTTGTGAGTACTCACGTCTAGATTTTGAGTGATTTCCGTTGATTTTTTATGTGTTTTCGAACGAAAATCACACGCCATATCCAAGCGAGTGATTCAAAAATAGGGGCCCTGGACTGATATCGGTACCATGCAACTACGTCCGCTCTTTGCTTTGATTTTTCTCTTACAGGTAGTACTGTGATGTTAGCCTATCTGCTTTTACTTCAATAAATGAGCTAGGCAAACAAATTGCTCAGCAGTGGGATGCTTACAGGCTAAAACTGAACTGAAATGAGCTAACACAAAAATATTTTTACAAACCGGACTTTACTTATATCTGGGCGCGTTCAGTGAAATAAACAGTTTGTTTTGTTGAACGCGCTAACAAGTGGTTATTAAGATAGATACAGAAACATGGGCTCTATTTTTGAATCACTCGCGTCAATATTATGAGTGATTTTCGTTCGAAAACGAGTTATTTCCTTTGTCTTTTACTTCATCTTCGAAAGGAAATCACTCGCTTGAATATGGCGTGTGATTGTCGTTCGTAAACGAATAAAAAATCAACGAAAACCACGCAAAATATAGACGTGAGTATTCAAAAAACCGGTTAAGTGCGTGTCGGACCCGCGCACTGAGGGTTCCGTGCCACCCTTAACTGAATTCAGGGTCCACTTACTTTCACTTAACGAAAACATCACAATATATTGCGAAAGCAAAAATAACTTTGTTTTTCATAGTGTTTGTATGAAAGACAAAGTTATATTTGCGGTTGATAAAAATGTGCAATATCTCAAAAACTACTGTATGATCTCCTTCAAACCAATTTTCGTTGCAAGTTTTTGTTGAGATCTACATCATATATTTTTTTCAAAATTTTCACTTTCTTAGTTCATAAGATAGGGGGGGGGGGGGGGGTGGACGCCCATTTTACCACTTTGGAAGCGTCTATATCTCAAACCTTACACTTTTAGAAAAAATGGTTTTAGAAACCTCAACATCATTTTAAAAGACCTATCCATAGACACCCCACACGCATAGGTTTGAGTAAAAAAAAATTTTTAGGTTTTAGTTTCATGTATCGGAGCCCCCCCCTTAAATATTATTTTTCTTACTTTTTGAATGTGAATCGGAAAGCGGTGAACAAAATACACCTACCTACCAAGTTTCAGCTATGTGATGCTTATAGTTTCAGAATAAAGTGGCTGTGACATACGGACGGACAGACAGACAGACAGACAGACTTGACGAAACTATAAGGGTTCCGTTTTTTGCCATTCGGCTACGGAACCCTAAAAATTGAGCAATGATTTTTAAAATCCTTTTTGTGTAGATTATAACTGGTTCTTATTCCAAAATTCGACTTTAATCATTGAATATCAATCGCCATCTTGACGCGAGTAAAAATAGGGCTCCTGATTGAACGTTAACAATCATAAAGTTATTGTACAGAAATAGTGACCTAGGTGGTCTGGTTTCCAGAGCTCCACGGTTAAATTTGTATAGAGCACACATAGATTAGATTGAAAACTTTGATGTTTGGCCCACTCTAGGGCTCTTTTTGGGCACTCACTATAGAGTGGTGTCCATCTCAGTTTGTGTGAAATCATCAAGGAAAGGACGGAATGCGATTATCTCCTACGTAGTTTATTTTACAACTCAATAAACGTTAAGCAGCCGAATTGTACAGGGATCTTTACTTTAAATATCAATAAAACCAAAAAAAATATACGTAAGAATTTGGATATATTATACTTTATTAAGATACAATCAATTGTAGTCTTAAATAAAACAAAAAAGAATTAATAGCTATTGCATTTTCTGTTTTACAGAATCAGAAAGTAACTCTGATACATAAAATAAACATGATCACATAAAATAACATTCAATAAAGTCAAGGCTATGGGAAACAATTTGATAGAACAGCTAGAGGAACTCGTATAAACTGCGAATTATTGTGCGATACACTACTCTAATTTACAATAAAATAATATTGAAGTTACTCTTTAAAACGTATTTTGAGTCATGTCAGGTACATGTTTTCCAAGAAATTAGGTATTATGATGATGATGACACGAATTGATACAAAATTTACAATCTTTCAAGATTTAATAAGGAATTTATTAAGAAAAAGCGAATTTACTTAATATTTACAGTAACACAAAGTACAGTGTTGTATGTGCACGTGCTACTACATACTTCAAAACCAAAATAAACAAAGAACAGTACAAACTATTTCTAAGCTTATGGGCTAACAGAGATTTATTTTAAAAATATCTAACTTCTCAAGATGAATTTAAACTAAAACTAAGGTACTTTTATAATAATACAGCTGTTTAAGCTTTGACCACTGCCGAACGCAGTAAGATTTTTGAGAACCTTTCTAGATTTACCTATTTTTTTTTCAGCGCCAATAGATATAAATTCAAGCCTAAAAACATCAAGCTAAAAATTTCTGACTAGTAATTAGCTCTGAAAATACAAAAATAAAAGAAATACGCTGGTAGGAATATTTTCGTATTATGGGTTCCGTTTGTCAATCGTATTTCAATTCAAAATTGATTAAATCGGCTGATAAGTTATCATTTAGTAAGTACCTAGTAGACGCTTTATCGGCCATATTTCCTTGTTTTTACGCCGATAGCCAGATTTAGTGATACATGGGTACTACGACATAAAAGAGGCACCAGAATAAAATATTACTTACAGTATAGTTTGAAGTTGAAAAACATTTTTTACAACCCATTTTACAAAAACAAACATATTATTATATCACGAAACATTATGTCACTCAAAATACATCCAAAATTTACGTTATGTTACATTATTCACAAGGTATTGCTAAGACTTAAAAATACTTAAAATCTCATAAAATCTCCAGGCTGTTTTCGAACATATTACCCCTAATTGCAAAAAAGATAGTACCAGGTTTAAACCAAGACTAAAATCCGGAGTCTCGACCAATAAGAAAAGCATACCTACATTAGTGAATGCTGTCATTAAGATATGGTTTTTATTATTAGGTTTATATCTTAGTATGGTTCTAAGTTTTTGAAATAAGAGGGCTTAATTAAGTTTACGCCTAAAACCTAAACAGCTTTGTCGTTGATTATTTGACGACAGCCAAGTAATATCGTTGTAGTAATTGTTGATGCCTTTATTTATGTTTGTGCCTTTTGACTTGTATACTCGTTCGAAACTATTGACATTGAAATATTTCGTTATGTCATCGTGCTAGGTTTTATGACAAAATACTTATTTGCTACCTGTTAAACAAATAAAACAGGGACGTGGCGCGTGGAAAACGGTTCAGATCATGTAAATTTATTAAAATATACTACGTTAATATGTAGTAGTAATCTATGAACAAATGAAATAAAATGCAGTCGTGAAAGGAATATAAGTATAGTTACAGAAGTAACTGTTTAATAAAAATCTAGTACAAAATATAAACAAACTAAGCTTAAATCAGTGATAGTAATATTACTTGGAAATAATGGAATGTTATCTAGATATCGTTAACAAAAGCAGTTTTTTTAAGGCAAGGTTTAATAACGAAAAAAGCAATTAGCATGTAATTCGGCATATAAATAATCTGATGTGGGTTTACTGATTTGACTATGCCAAAAAATGTCTACCGCCAGGATGACTAATTGCACGTACTTTCTTTCTAGTGCAACCAAATGATCGCCAAATAAACAATTGACTTTGCGAGTAGTTGTGACTCGAGTTGGATAATCACTAAGAAAGAACGTAATCACATATTATACATGACCATCCATTAAGTTCCTCATAGCAACTTATTATAGTATGAAGTTTCAATGGAGTTATTTTAAAACAACAAAATAATTGTGATTCTACAACACCTTATTTACAATTCAAATATAATCAATTTGCAATCCAATTATTGTGCCATCAAACACATGACAACGAGAAATCACGTGAAGCTTTCAAAAAGGCTCAGACAATGTCAAAGACGTAACTATTCCACAGTAACTGATTTTGCAAGGTTTCGGGGGCAATCGACGTTGCAGCCCCTGAGCACTGCAATATGATATGCTAGCAACTGCATGGGGATTACAGTAAGGACACCCTGTAAACAATCGACAGTCTTAGGTATCTCGAGGCATCTGGAAGCCAGAGACATAGTTTCCTTGTCGCCTTCTTCACAAACGACGATCGGGCGACCTTGTCGTGCAGTCACTTGCTGAAGCGCGTTCATGCATTTCGTGTATACTGGGTCACGCATTACGATCATCATTACTGGCATAGAATCATCGATGAGCGCGAGGGGACCGTGTTTCAGTTCTCCTGCCATAATGCCTTCACTGTGCATGTACGTAAGTTCTTTAACTTTCAGAGCTCCTTCTAAGCAAGTAGCGAAGTTGTAACCACGACCCATAATGAGTAGGGATCGTTGACGGTAGAGATCCTCAGCCAGAGCTTTTACTTCGGCGTCCAAAGCCAAGACTTGGCGAATTTTGCTGTCCAATTCATGTAGACCTGCAATAATGTCGGCACGTCGCTTTTGCAGAGAAATGCGATCTTCGCTTATCACTAAAGCAAACATAACTAAAGAAACAAACTGTGATGTGTAGGCCTTTGTAGAAGCGACACCAATTTCAGGGCCTGCATTTATATGAACGCCACAGTGTGATTCACGACAGATAGAACTACCGACAGTATTGGTAATTCCTACAATAAGAGCTCCATGACGTTTGCAGTAACGCAAAGCCATTAAAGTGTCAGCAGTTTCTCCAGACTGTGATATAAAGAAACAGACATCATCACGGAAAACAGGAGTATTTCTGTCCAAGAAATCTGAAGCAAGCTCTACCATAACTGGGAGTTCAGTTAATTCTTCCAACAGTTGTCGAGTAGCTACTGCACTGTGGTAACTTGTTCCGCAGCCAATCAGCATCAATCTTCTGCATCTTTTGATTTCAGGAATATAGTCCTTAATGCCTCCCAGAGTAACTGTGCCATTAGCAAAGTTCAGACGTCCTCTCATGGTGTTTACAATGGACTCAGGTTGCTCAAAAATTTCTTTTTGCATAAAATATTCATAATTACCTTTCATGATTTGCTGCAATTCCAGTTTCAATGTGAAAATTTCTCGTTCATGGGGGTCATTACTGCTTCCTGATAAACGATGGATGCTGAGAACTCCATCTTTAACATGGGCTACATCATCATCTTCAAAATACAGAACTCTGTTGGTGTGTTCAATCACAGCAGAAGCATCAGAAGCAAAGAAATACTCAACATCACGTTCTTCTTCTGGTTCAAAGTGAGCATGACTGTTAACACGAGGTACTGAAGGCACCACACCTCGTGTTGCTTTGTTATTAGTGTACATAATGGGTACATGGTCACTGGAGAGCCGTCTACGTGTTTTGATTCCAACAAGCAAAGGGCTACCTCTACGGGTTGCAACACATTCATTTGGGAAATGACGTGATTTGAAACACAGAGCAAAAGCTCCTTCGAGTTGTTGGATTACCTGCTCGGCAAGCTCCTGGAAGCTGTAGTCCTTGTGTTGATTGTAGATGTGATGGATCAATTTAGCAATTGCTTCGGTATCGGTTTGGGATTCAAATACATATCCTTTATTTTCTAGGAATGTTTTCACTGCCTTGTAGTTAGTGATGATACCATTGTGAATGACAACAAAAGCATTATCATCCCCAGAACGTTGTGGATGAGAATTAATAGCACTAGGTTCACCATGAGTAGCCCAGCGGGTGTGTGCAATGCCACAGTGTGAGTCTACACACTCTTCAACGGCGAGCTCGACGCTGCGCTCTTGCAACAACTCTTCCAAAGCGGCTACTTTACCGCTGCGTTTCACCACGGCGATGTCTTTAAAGTCAGCAGCATCCACAGCGACGCCTGCCGAATCGTAGCCACGGTATTCCAAGCGTTTCAATCCATTGACGAGTAACTCCAAAATTTCACGCCTGGTTTTAGGCGTTAGATGGTTAATATACGCAAATATTCCGCACATAGTTAATTGTTGGAGAGAAACGATACGAGCACCCAACTGAACGAAACCACGACGCGCGAGGGACTGCGACTGCTGGAATGAACAGTCGATATTGAAGGCCTACACGTATTGCTCCTACCACTATTTAGTTACTTTCACTTACGGCAAGGCACACGTCATCGTGTTTCGTTATCAGCGGCTTGTTGGTGTCGTAAAATAAATACAGCGGCAAAAACCAGTCCAGCTCACACAAAACATGAAATCAATCTGTCAAACCATAATTCTGTCATTGCTGTCAATGTCAGCAGAAACGTCATAGGGAAGGGACGGAGTAAAAAGCAAAGGAAAATTAATAATGAGAACTTGATACTAGGAGTCTGGGAGTGAGTACGAAGTCGATAGATACTAAATAAAACTAAAATGCGCTTTGGTTCTTACTTAACAAAAATTAAAATTGCATTTGAAACGAAAAAACAATATTATCTAAGTAAGTAAGTATCTAACAGATAAAAGCATATTGAAATAAAAGCAAACATACAGTCTTAAATTCTGAATGTATCGAAATATTACGTAATTGTAGAAGTACGATGTCGATATTATGGTTAAGGAAGACATAATATACAGGCCGGCCGGAACATATACCAACTATAATGTTGCTCTAGTACTAGTATTGTTTGTTTAGTTGTAGTAAGAAATTAGGGTGAAGGAAGACATAATATACAGGCCGGCCGGAACTAATATACCAACTATGTTGCTCTAGTACCCGTATTGTTTGTTTAGTTGTAAGAAACACCAAAAATCTTAAATATTATATAAAATGTAACTTAAAAAAACCGGTTAAGTGCGTGTCGGACCCGCGCACTGAGGGTTCCGTGCCACCCTTAACTGAATTCAGGGTCCACTTACTTTCACTTAACGAAAACATCACAATATATTGCGACAGCAAAAATAACTTTGTTTTTCATAGTGTTTGTATGAAAGACAAAGTTATATTTGCGGTTGATAAAAATGTGCAATATCTCAAAAACTACTGATTCGATCTCCTTCAAACCAATTTTCGTTGCAAGTTTTTGTTGAGATCTACATCATATATTTTTTTCAAAATTTTCACTTTCTTAGTTCAAAAGTTAGAGGGGGGGGGACGCCCATTTTACCACTTTGGAAGCGTCTATATCTCAAACCTTACACTTTTAGAATAAATGGTTTTAGAAACCTCAACACCATTTTAAAAGACCTATTCATAGACACCCCACACGCACAGGTTTGAATAAAAAAAAAATTTTAGGTTTTAGTTTCATGTATGGGAGCCCCCCCCTTAAATATTATTTTTTCTTATTTTTGTATCTGAATCGAAAAGCGGTAAGCAAGATACACCTACTTACCAAGTTTCAGCTATGTGATGCTTATAGTTTCAGAATAAAGTGGCTGTGACATACGGACGGACAGACAGACAGACAGACAGACAGACAGACAGACAGACAGACAGACAGACAGACTTGACGAAACTATAAGGGTTCCGTTTTTTGCCATTCGGCTACGGAACCCTAAAAAGCGTGAAAAGTATCAAAAGCCTGATTGTATATTACTCCACATTTAGATGGTGATGCATGCCATATTCAGTTTTTTTTGTTTTTTCCGCCTTTTGCTAGGTTCAGGATTCGTGAGCCAGGCAGAGCAGAGCAGACTATAGTATTATGATGTTTTAAAATTCATAAATCTGTTCTTATTAATCAGTCAGGTATCAAACGAATGCCGGGAGTCGCATAACAATGGAATTTTTATTGTGTCTCGTTTACACATACTTGACGAGTTAATATAATATTCTTAAATTTATCATACTGTAAATTATCGATACTGTCCAATACAACACCGGAAACACAACAACACTAAATGTCAAAGTGACAGCTGACAGCATGTTTTTCTTCATTAGCTGTTTCTGCATAGCAAATGCGTATCCCGAGAAATGCCTATTTTCATGGTATTTTTCATATACTTTAAAAAATAAAGCGCAAACAAATAAATTATTATTCTAGAATCTAGAATCGTTGTCTTGAAATCATTTTCGAATTTTGATACCTCCCTTTACAACCCTTCAAAATATCTAAAATATCTCGCGTTTGGCTGGACCGATTTGATACGGTTTTCAGTATACAGTATTCTAATTACTTTAAAGTAATTGAGTGATAAATTGGTGTTGAGACCTCGCCTGCGGAGCAAAGGGGTGAGGGGGGAGACGAGAGCGCGGTTAGTGACGTTATTATAATAGTGTAGTGTAGTGAGCAGCACAGATGAATAATATATGTATCTAGAGGCGCGGGCGGGTGTTGTCGCGCCGCCCGCACTCCTTTCCTTACACGACCCGCTATTATCACCTGTCCCCACGCCCCTGCACCCCGCAGGCGAAGTCGCAATGAAGCGGTTTACCTTAATAAAGCAATCACTGCATTATACAGAGTGTCCCGTAAGTAGTGGTTCAACCGAAAACCGTAGATGGATGAGGTACTTAATGATCAGAATAGGCCAATATGGGTTAAGAAAAGGCTCATGGTATTATAATAGAGATATTCAATAATTTCAATAATGTTTTAAAAGTAATAGATACGTTACCCGGGCGCGCTTTTTGAAGACGCCAAAATATCCTAATTGGGATCTCTTAGCCCCAGACGGTGAAAAGCAATACAATGAGTGTGACGTCTCGGTTCGTGATTGTGAATTGGTTTGAATCCATCAAAATGCCATCGTGTGTGTTTCGAAGGTGTACGAACCTTGACAAAAAAGTTAAAAAAGTTCAGTACCGTTACCATGAGTTTACGTCGGTTTTACTCGCTAGCGACGACGTAACTTTTTGTATGGAAAATTTTAGTTCAGCAACCGCTGTGCAAAACGCTGTGCAATTTTCTATAGACTTTTTTTACGTCACTAGCTAGTAAAACCGTCGTAAACTCATGGTAACGGTACAGGGGCACAGGGCATCTCGTATCACAAGTAAGTAAACAAGAATAATGCATAAATCATTACATTTTATTATTTTTTACTTGATATTCATTTCACAATACGATTACAAAGGCGAAAGATAAAGTAAATAGTTGTTTTTAAAAGTCTGAAAAGGACGCAATGTCCTGTGCCTCGATTGTTGAAGTGGGCAGTGCAGTGCCGTAATTAGTCAATAAGTGACATTTGGCTTACACTTGTGCGTAGCAGAGATTTACCAACTATCTCTTTCGTTCTTACTGTTTCAATTATGCTATCTATTTCACCTCAGTCTAGAAATGTGGTTAATAAGAATTGTGCATGTGTGCAGTCGCTCGCGACCAGCACAGCTTTGATTGAGCTATGTAGCCAAATCTTTTTTCATCAATAACTTCAATAGTTATTTTGAAAATTACAATACCTATTTTGATTTTTTTAACCCGATAAAATTTTACTTAAAAGTGTAAAGACCTGTGTTGAAAAAAAAAACTGGACAGTTTGTGCTCAACAGCTTATAAACTTCTACATTTAATGCAAATTTCAAAATAAGTACTTTAATAAGGGAGGCAGCAGTTTTAAAAAAAAAAAACATTTTACCTCTCTCAGGATCGTAAAAAAACTCACAGTTCATAATTATAATGATCAAATGTTATGGAAATGCTACTAGATAAAACTCAAACAACGGATTATCCAATCAGAAAATAATTTTAGTCATAATTAATGAAAATAAAAGCACGTATATAGTCATATTTTTAAAAAATATAAATTATTGAATAACTCTTAAACCATGAGTCTTTTCTTAATCCATGTTGGCCTATTCTGATAGATCATGACCTCATCCATCTACGGTTTTCGGTTGAACGACTACTTACGGAACACCCTGTTTAAAGTTATTAACGATTAATATAAAGACCGCGACCACAACCGAGGGTGTATCCGCGGTGATTGCACCCTCACCACCTCACACAACCCGCTCTTCCCACCCCTCGCGGCCTTGAGCCTGTAATTATTATGAAC
>OY757254.1:6268180-6329415 GCA_963584085.1 Pyrausta aurata
CACCTTAACTTACGACAATAGATATCTAGTTAGTACCTATTATTAAATATTTCTATATACAGCAATGTGAAATATTTTGCTTTTATATGTAAGACTTGCGGTCTCTCTGCTTTATTGTTTAGGTTGTGCCGACAGACGCTGTTACATTTTATTTTGTCGTGTATTCATAGTTTTATGCGTTATAGGGTATGAATGTTGGCGGATGGTGTGCGCGTGCGCGTGGCGGAGACGTGTTTTGGATAGTTGAGCGGAACTTTATCTCGTCTGCTGTAATTTGTACAGATACAGTTAGAAAAGAGTAGTTTACTCATTGACAATATAAAGTGACCAATTAACGCTATTAAATCTGTGCAGTTATTTGGTTGGTGCAGATACATTATAGTTTTATTTTCATAGCACAGCACTCATAGTTAATCAGGCAGTAACTTGACATAGATACGTCGCCAGGATGAAAGTGTAGATGTCCCTATTTTACGGCCTAAAGATATTTCAATTATTTTTCGTAATATGATTTTTTATCGTGGCCTATTGAAAACATGTAAAAAAGGTTCAATCAAGATGCACCAACCACAACAAATAAAATACTTGTGCAATAATGTAGAAATGTAAAAAATATAGCCAAATCTTCAAGAGAGCTTGAACAAAGTTATTCAGTATCTGTAACTAAAATATTATAAGAACTGTATTAACTATGTGATCATGAAAATGAATTTGAGTATGCATTAGAGTATGGTAAGTTGAGAAAGTAACTGTAATTATGAACATAGTTTAAGTTGAAATGTATTAATACACGTAATAGGATATTGTACAAGACATTTAATGCGATTAGACCATTTTTCATGATTTTGTCAGTTGTAAAACACCAGTGCCATGTATGAGCAACTTGTGCATATAAATTACAACCATACTATAATAAAAGACTCACCATGAACAGTTTTTGTTTTTTAAAACCTTGCTGACCTTCAACTTTTAGAATCCGTTTTTACCCATTAGATTGCTCTAAAACCTGTTTGATGAGATTGGATGCCATGCGATTACCGATGCCTAAATCACAAACCGTTTAATTTTGCAAGTGGCCCCGGAGTCAACAGATACTATTCCGAAATAACTGCAAGTCCCATAGTTTTGTTTTTTGTAATAATTAGTCCCGCGCGGCCAATTATACCGAGTAGATTTGCTAAAAAAGATGTAAGCAGTAAATAAACATAGTTGGCTTTTTATTTAATCACTCCTGTGGTTTTGAACAGATTTTCATTCGAAAAAACGTAAATTAAAGAAAATCACACGCCCATGGCTTTTAAGCGATTACGACCTAAACGAAGAAAATGATTAGCAAATACATTTTATAGAAATAAATAACAATGATATGCAGTTACAAAAATATTTATTAAAATCATCTTCAGCTTACACTTACATGTATTAACAAAAACAACACTGAAAAACGATTTGTACTATTGAAACTTGCAAGAAAATAGACATTAAACAAAAAATAACAAAACAGAAAGTAAACTATGACTCGTAGTAGCGGTAACATTCAATATTATAGTCATATTTACTTTTATTTTTTACTATAAGTATTCATTGCTAATTGCTATACTTTAGTAAGTAGTTGAATGTTCAAAGTAAATGCCGACATAACGATTACATTTATTATATATTTGTTGTAACAAATAAATCCTTTTTAATTCATTCTAAATCACGACTGTGTTAAATAACGGCCAATCTTTTGATAATCGTTTACATACGAAGTGAACATGTACTCTCCTCGTGGGCGGGTATCAAGCTAGTAGCTGATAAAATTACGAAAGACTAACTTAAAAATTCAAATAGCCCTAACACTGAATTAGTAAAAAGTTCACTTATAATATTGAACGGTACTTTGATAGTCAAGGACATGTTCACCCTGTATATGGATCAATTATTTATATTAATAAGACAATCAATTAGAAAAGCTGCACAAAAGCTTAAATTTAATACAAAAAATATTTTTTTAATATTATCTCACTTCATAATAAGTACCTATTAATTAGTAATTTTCGTAAGCACAAAATATTCTACTTGTTGAGTAGGTGTTATTACACTACCATTTCAAAACACATGTTTAGTCTTTACGGTTTTCAGCCGGTATGAAGTCCAACGAGGCGGAATTAATGCAAAAACGTTTCTTGGTGGGCGCCGGCCCATCATCGAACACGTGGCCCAGGTGAGCGGAGCACTTGGAGCATCGCACCTCAGTTCGCACCAAACCTGGCCGTGTTAAAACCAGTAATATATTTGCTCCAACTTCAATTTATCAAGGAGTCCATTCACCACAAAACCAGTTATTTACACAAGTTCGAGTATAAAAATGGATGATATGGGCGCATCCGACATGATGTTCATAGAGTTGATGTGATGAGGCATTGCAGTCGCCGTCGCGCCGCGGGGCGTAGACGTCCATCCGGCAGCCATCCGAGGGACAGGCGGGGAGGGGCGGGCGGTTCAGGAGAGGGCGAATGCATATTAATGACATGCACATTCCACATCAGTTAGGTGATAAATATGACAGTGAATTCGGGTTAGCAGATGAAGTCGAAATAAATTATTAAGAGATAGTCGAACAGAGATTAAATTTCATATGGACCAAATGTATTGTGACCATCCAGTGAACACCATCGTATTTAATAAAACAATGTCATGTGAATAAAAATAATAGAGCAGTGCGTATTGTGTAGTGAATAGCGCGTAGCACGAATTTATAAGTTTATATATAATGAAGAAAGCATATAAATAAAATCATACAGACAGATACAGAATTACCGGTCGAGGTCGACTTACGTTTGTTGTGGAGAGACGGGATTGAATCGGATTGTGGTCAAAGGTTCAGGGAGAAAGACAGAAAACAGATAAAAACGCATTAGCACCAATATCCACTTCCCAGCACCAAAATAAAGTGTATATAGCATTGTAAAAGTATAAATAATGTGTGTATATTAATAAAACATATTTTCTCATATTATACATACATAATTTGAAAATGACTGATAATAAGGATATAAAAAACGTCAATGGCTACAACTATTATGGAGTTAATATTCATACAAATAAATATAAATATGCGCCAGACAACACACCCAATTGTCTTGGTTTCGAACTAAGGAATATTCTTCCTTGTGTTACGAATAACAGACAACGATAATGAAGGGGGCGTCTCTCATAAATACTAAAATACATATAAACATCCATGACTTAGGTAGAAATGTTCGTGCTCAACACGAAAACATTTGCCCCTTGCGGGATTCGAACCCGCGACCGCAGCCTCAGTAGTCAGGAGCGTTAACCACTACACCAAACGCGTCATCAGACAGTAAAGTAGACAAGACAAAAATTCAACTACTCAGTATGATAACCCTCTGCGTTAATACAATATGGGCAAATATAAATCCGGTAACGCAAAAACGTTGTTAGTTAAACAACCACAATATACATACCTACCTATTATAAATACATAATACAAAAAAATAACGCTAACGTCATAATACTGGATACAATTTGTAGCCAATGTCGCTATATATAAGCCACAAAACCCAGAGTCGATTCTATTGTTGTGAAAGGATTATTTTTGATAATACATTTTTGCCTACCTTTTTTAAGTAAATTCAGAAAGACACAGAAACATAATTTCAACTTGTACCGACCGGAATCAAAACCCAGAACCTTCTGCTAGCACTAGACTCAGCTAGCACCGACTTTTGCGTTTTCATATAGTAACCAGAATATACGGTTTACGGACTTTTAGCTAAGATAAGAACCCTCGCCTCCTCAATACAGAAAAGTTTAACCGAGACTAAAATAACTAGTTAACTTAGAAGAGTACTTCTTCAGAATTAGTGATTATATTATTTTTGACTTTGCTTGCTGGTTAATATTTTATTCAATGATTGTAAAAAGAATTTGATTACGAACATTACGGTACTAAGCCTGGTGGTATAATTTTAGAATAGGGGGTCATGTTTGGATTATCCTGATATATTCCTGACTTACTTTCTTTACGTCATACGAGTATAAGTTGCCGCCATACTCAGTCGAATAATTAGTGATTTTTAATTCGACTCTGGGTTATTTGCTTTTATTCATACCTAAGTATATAATACAAATCAAAATAATGAACGAACCAAACAAAATAAGATCATGATTTTGGACAAACTTAGTTCTCAAATGATATTTGATTCATAGATACGTATACACATACAGGGTAAGTTGTAATGTTCGAACTTTATATCTTATATTTACTTTATACAGTATAGTTATTCAGAGAATGCTGATTTGAAGTTTTTAATTTGGATACAAACCCGCCTTATTACAAAAAAAAATAGCACCAGGTTTAAACTAAGACTAAAATTGCCTGAACAATTAGAAAAATATACCTACTACCTCAACTTAACTACCAACTAAACTCCATTCATCTTTGCTAGTCCAACATAGCAAACAATCTTTTTGTTACTTTTAAAATAATATCAGGAAATAAAATTAATTTAATATTTAATTTAAAAAGATCTCAGTGTTGAATGATGAATTAGCTATTGAATGAAGTATGAATATGAATGATGTATGTTGTAAGTTTTGTATTTATCTTGTTTTAAAAGGAATATTTTCGCTAAAAAGGAATGATGTCTGTCTATTTACAATATTCGACTAGTGAAGAAAAACAGACTTTACGGTGTTAAGCCTGGTACTTTTTTCGTCTGGTACAAGGGGCAAATTGTATAGATAGTATTTTCTGACTGTCAATTTTTCTTAACATCTACCAACTTCAATCAGCACTCAAGGCGGTTAAACTATAATTTCCGAATATCATTATCATGTTCGTGATTTCGTATTGTTTTCTTACGGTTTTTATATAGGACTTTGTTGAAAATTAATATTAAAAGTTTTTGTCTACAAATTCCCTGCACACTGTATACATTATTATGTTCAAAATTATGTTTTGTTGCAGCAGCAATTGTGAATGATTATTTTTGTAATGATAAACAAACTTATTTAATATCAATTACTACACTAAAGAAATCAAGCAAAGCAAACTGTGTGTGATATGAGGTACGCATGATTGGTAATGATGAGCTTAATCATGCAAATTTTAATGTTTTAGAGGAAAAAAAGGAGTTTTGAGAACAGTTAGTTGAACTGTTTTATTTGCTGTAAATCCTTGTTTAGCTAAAACTATGTATTAATGACAGTATATAATGAAAGAATATACATAAAATATAATGATATTAGGACATAATATTTTTTTAAAGATTCAAATGTGGCCGTCGTTTTGTATAAATTGAAAAACCAAGAGAGCCAATGCTCCAAAAATTCTAAAGTCCTTTGCTTGTACCATTGAAATAAAATAAAATAAAATATTGTAAAAATATCACAACATTGAATTCAATATTTTTTTTAATTCTTTTTCATAAACTGTTTATGTTGTATTATTAGATGTATAATGTTGTTGTATAGAGGTGCCTAATAATTTTAATATTTTTTGTCTTAATGAGCCACACAGAGCAAACTAGAGTGCTTACTACAACATTCCTAATAAGTAATAAATGAATATGTTGCACATAACAGTAAAGGTCAACATCCATCATTGTCAAGGAAGGACAGTATGGGAAAATATATAACTGAATAGGTATTCGTAGCTATGTTTAATCATGATTCATGAATCAAGACTAAAGTAAGGCTACATTTGACCTTTTGAAAAACTTGTATTACATAAGCTTTTTTGTAGTCATAAGGCTCACCACATAAAAAGTCAAGACCAGATTTGATATTTTGAATAACTTGTATTTTTTAAGCTATTTAGCAGACATAAGGATAAAGATGTACCAAACTGAATTCATACTAGCTCATTAAAAACTAATCAAGGTTATCTATTATTAAACGGCATTGGTATTGGCTATGGATATGGTTGGACAACTCCATTGAAAAGGACTAACATGTGAGAGGAAAACATGTGCAAGAATATTAAAAAAATGGATGCTTGTTCTTAAAAGGGCTTAGTAGGTATGTACTATGTTTAAAGAGGGTAAAAAAATGAGTCTTAGTATTGTAATACTTAAGTGTGTGTAGGTACTACATAGAACATGCAATTAAAAAATTGCAGGCATTACAACAATATAAATAAATATATATTACTTGATTTTGAATGTTATATGAACATACCTGCACTAGTGTCCTGGTGAAGGGTAACCTTCTCCTTGGCGAGTACATCATTGAATGCTGGCCAGCCACATCCAGAGTCAAATTTAGTTTTGGAAGTGAACAAATCTTGCCTGCATACTACACACACATACATCCCATCTTCATAAAATTTGTTATAACATCCTAAAACAGAAAAATCTTTAAAAATTCTGCTATGTCATGTCAAACAATAAGCTAGCTAATATTTAATGTAAAAGTAACTTAATTAGCTAGTGAAAATAACATATTTTAAAATATGAATTACAGTATTATATTAAATCAATCAACAATATTTTTAAAAAAACATTGCACCTATATATTTGATGAACAATTACAACCCTATATTTTAAGATGCTAAGAAAACAGTAAACACTACTTTCAAACAATCTTTCAAAATAATTTATTAAAAAGTACCCTTGTTGCACTAGTGCAACCTAACTCTTGTGTAGGTTCTGAATAGTAATAATAAAAATACCTGTATAAGGTCTTTCGGTTCCCGCTTCCTGGGTAACATGATATTGGATTGGCGTTAAACGTTTCTTTAGCGACTCCTTGTCCTCCATGGCTCTCCAAACTAGTGCTGGCAAATCAAATAGAAAATGTTGAAATAATATTTGTATAAAACTCTTGGCACCGTTCCAATGTTACTATGGTGGCCGAGCGAGGTGCTTCCATGTTTATATATCAACCAACTAATACACAGACATACGCACGACGAGGAAAAGCTGATCTACCTGTTGTAAACGGATGCCTCAGTTGGATATTTTTATTTGACTGCAGAATTTGTCTCGCTATTACAATCGGTCTCAAAAGTACACGCATAACTTAGATTACTCAGTAATATTTCATCACAAATAATTGCGTAATCTTCAGTTTATTACAAGTATGATAAGATAAAAATTATGTGCGGAAGAAAAAATCGTGAATTCACAGCAAATTCATTAGCAAATTGACAGCAATTGACAGGATTGTCAAAGTCAAAAATGGATCAGCTGTCTTGTTGTCACTCGCCTAGTTTTTTTTTAAAATTGCGTTTGCAGTTATCTTTGGCTTTAGAGTTTTGAGAATTCAGCCAGTTCAGCCACGGATATTTTTTGTCAATGTTGTTCTCATTTACTTTTTGATCTTGACTTATGCGACCTTGGTCTTTCATTAATTCAAGAAACCGGCCATCGACCACACACAGCCAGCCAGCACAGTGCACCAGCATCACCTCACCTGACTCCTAAAATCAGCACACCGATGCTTGATACTCGTAATCGTAATACAGTTGTCGCCAGTCAGTTACTTAATATTACTAACGTGGTACTAGCATTTCTTCATCTTTGAGGCTAGCTAACGCATTTTTTGGGTGGTGGTGGGTGACCCATCGAGTTTCAATAACATACTTAGATTTTTAGTTTCCTTTGCCGATGCTGATTGCAGGGCGTCTATCTATCTTAACCAGTTGCCTTCAGGGTTAAGACCAGCCCTGCTGACAATCGACAGACGGTTCTACAAATTGAGGTTCTTTTCATTTATTAATAAGACTTTCGCTTGCATAAACGTAGGTATGTATGCATATGTACCTAAGCATGTCCTTTACTTGTTAAACTTTGTATAAGCTCTGTCAATCAATTTTATTATCCAATTAATTATTTAAAGTTATGTGTACGTAAGTATAGCATACTACTCGTTAAGAATCAAGAATTAAGGACTCGGAGGTATCACGATAGCTTACGGCGATATATCGCTATCATGATTAGTTTCAAATAAAGAAAAATGACATGTTTAGCGGTACATAAATTGCGTTATTACATTACAATATTAAGTATAAAGTTAAAAAATATTTTAATTCGGATGCAAAATGCTATGCGATAGTTTTCTAGCAGTTGCAGAAGATGTCACTGACTCGGTGAATTTCTTCTGGCTTTTCTGAAAAATAAAAAACAAACATGGTAATTAAGTACTTAAAGATACAATATTTCTAAAATTATTTTACTTTTCGCAATTGTTAATTATATATGTATACAGGTACATACTTATTTTGCTCCCTAGAGAAAATGTAGGTACATAATTACGTCTATAGATGGGCGCCTACCCGGATATAAACCCAGCCACTGGATAAATATCCAATCCACGCTATTTTAACCCACCCGATTCCAATTGATACCGGGTATAAATTAAAGCCTGTTTTTAAAAATTAAATGAAATATTTTTATTGAAGTTTGTCACTTTTATGGTGCGATTCAATTTCTTTTCAAGTAGTATAAAATACTGAACTGTAAAAATGGTATATTTTTATTTAAATCCAATAAAAACTGTCATTTAGTTGCAAATACAGTGCGTACCTGCATTTCGGCAATCCCAAAGTTGTACAGGACAAAATTTTATTCAGTGGAGTACATTATGCGTATTTGTAGATTTATGAATTAAGTAACAACATTTACTGCAATAATGCAGCCTAACGTATCGATGTGTAAACCACAAAGCGTTTTACGAAAGGTCACGTCAACGAGTACTTCTGAAAATAGTACGAGAATATTTAACACATTAAAAAGAAAATGAAGTGCTCAGTAAATTCATTACTTGTCAGCTCTTCGATCACACAATAGCCATAGTCACACAAGCGAATTACGAACGGCCACAACGGTGGATACAAAAAACCAATTTAATTATTATAAGTTTATTAAAATTAAAAATTACAATTTAATTATTTCTAAGTGCGATTGACGATGTTCAAAGTTGGAACAAAAGTGGCGCGGAAGGCGCAACGGAGGGTCACGATGCGCCGGGGCTGTACGTGGTGTCGACTCAGCTCCTCGTGTCGCCGGCTGACGCAATTACTTGTTGGGCCGAATAATTGGGGTCGATGCTCAATGAGCGATTCTCATCTGTTTCCGTGGTATAACACCTCCCCCCGAAGATCAGCAACTATTGCAGAATTTTCTTCGAGAAAGTTGCTGCGGCGTGACTGGATGCATCTCGATTTTTATCTGAGATTTCAGCATACGTTTCTTGGGTATCAGATGATTTATCTCGACGTTTAATGTAATGTCTTCGTAGCAGTATGCCAATAATGAGTGCGACTGTACTCAACAGTACTATGTATAGGGGTATGGTCGTATGATAAAGGACTCCATCTGTGGATTTTCCTATGTCGATCGGATGCTGGAGAGCTATTTTCGCATTGCTGGCGTGAAGATGTTCTAGGTTAATGGAGTTCAGCTTTATGAGCGGCTCAGATGATTGAGACGTGGAGTTTTGAGATCTAGGAAGGTTCATGATCTTGATAGCGGTTCCTCTCGTGCGGTCGTTACTATTTTGTATGGTGAATTCTGTCGTTTGGAGATAACACCCAGATGGAACGGTAGCCAGATAACTTCCTTGAAGAGTGTTGTAGGTATTCATCCCACAGAATATCTGAGTTTTCGTCGGTTTCGGGAACGTTATAATATAGTGCTTATCGTCCAGTTGTTCTAATGCTTCTTTATCCAGGATAACTGTGGTGAGCTTGCAAGAGATGTCTAATTTCTGCGTGGCAATGAGAGTATGGATACAGTCTTCTTGATTTTGTGGCTTGTAGTTAATTTTCATTTCACAGAGATACCAAGTACTGGACTTCGGACATTCTGTCTCTATATACACGAAATCATTTCGATGTATTGCTATATAAGGAGAGGAAGGGATGAGGACGTTATTTAGTTTATTAGGAACGATAGCTAATTTATAAAGATCGTAGGAGTGTGGGAAGGCGATCGGAATCTTATAAACGATAACTAATTTATTTTTTGTATAGTAAGACCCTAATTTAATTACGTCATAGTATTCTCTAAGGTTCAAATCTATGATCTCCTCTTTATTATAAAGTAATTTTAACTTATCTATCATAGATCTTAAGACATCTAAACTTAACATGGAATGGTGTGTGCTCGATGCACGTATAAACGCTAAAAGATTTTCTATTTTACTTAACTCGTCTGCCAAATCTTCAATATTATCTCCTAATATTAAAAGTAATTGAGCCAGATGGGCATACTTTATAAGCGAAGTTTCATTTTCTGATATACTGTTCATAACTAGATTAACTATTTTTTTTATTTTACCTTGATTTTCAATGATAGTCTGTAACGCACTAGAGTGTTCTGCCATCCACTCTTTACTTAAACTAATGTGGTTATTTAATTCGGAAGCTAATTGATCTTCGTTACCTTGCAATGTTCTAAGAGCATTGTCGTAACGCATAGCATCTGTATAGTCCAAATTACCTGAGAGGCTTTTAATAACGGAGCCTAGGCCGTCTATTAAACCTCTTTTAATACGTTTAAACTCAAACGATTGCAGCTGTTCATAGACCTTTTCTAGCTTTCTACCGAGATAGTCAATATGCGGTTCGTACAAGAATAAAGTCTTATTATTTACTTGAGACCGAACATCACTTAACTGAGATTTAACTAACTTTATCTGAGATTTAATATAATCGATATCAATGAATTGAAGGAAGGAGTGATAATGGGATATTATCTTAGTGGGACCTAATTTGAAAGGGAGGATTCCTGGACCATCTTCTAAGCTGTCAAGTTGGATCTCTTGCGCGCCTGCTACCCGGAGGAGGATCGCCATTATTATCCTGCAACAACCGTGCGCTATTAGGGACTCGTTTAAGTCTAGATTTAGCTACTGGACCACTTTTTTCTTGGTATAAATATGTATTGGGAGATCGGCTAGTACAGTATCGCTAGTGTAACGCGGTGCAAGTTTTTGACGAGTGGCCATTGGATTCTTAACAAAAACGTTCTGTTCTGGATTATACCTTTCCTCGGGTTCTCTAGTCTTATTGCGGCTATCAATGATCTCGGTACGGCGATGTAGAGATGAATTTTGGATTATGTCATAAACTTTACTCATTTTAGTGCGGTGATCTATTATATATTGTTGTAGCAAATATTCTGTTAGTTCGATATCTACTGGATCGCGAGGATCGAAGTGTCCAGTGATTACATCTAATGGTCGGCACTTAGTGAAGCTGTGTATGGAGCTATTGTATGCTAATAAAGCGTAAGAAATTAGATTTATTGCTGATTCGCCTCGATGCTGTAATTTTAACAATCGTAAATGCTCTAACAGAGTTGAATGGAATCGTTCTACTATTCCATTTTCATTTGGAGTATGCGCCAAGATCTTGTGATGCTGGATCTTATGTACTCGGGTAAATTCTAGAAATAATTGATTCGCAAACTCTGTGCCGCGATCTGATACTATGATTGTAGGTAAGCCGTGATGGGTACAGAATTTAAGTAAGGCTTGTAAAACACTAATAGCTGTGCCATCTCTAAGATGGTACGCTTGTGCATACTTAGAAAATGCATCTACTAGAGTAAGATATTTTTCTGTCTCAACTGTGAGAAGATCTATATGCAAAACTTCGAATGGCTTTGTTGGCGGTGGAACAATATAAAATTGTTGCTTTATAGGATTGCGATCATACTTCGCTTGGCCACATATGTTACACTCGTTAATATATTTCGTTATACTTTCCTTCATCTTAGGCCAGAAATACTTTTGAGATAAGGCTAGGTAACATTCAGTAGTACCGCGATGATTTGTTTTACCTTCGTGGTACTTCTGTATTAGTTCTTGCTGTCGCAAGTACTCTTTAACATTTTCTAGTTCGACTTTAGTTAAAACAAGATTCATAGCGGAACTCTTAAAATGATTTTGGATGATAGGTATGATCGAATATAACTCTAAAGGAGGATGGATGATGATACCAGTCTTGACCTTTGGATTAACAAATTCCTTTACAGCATTAACTACATCTTGTTCAAGGTTGGATTTAGATAATTGAATAGCTGTTCGTGTATGGCTTTCAAAAGGTTTGGAAACGGTGGTTTTTCCTTTAATATCACCGACTACGGTGAAACAGATCTGCCTATGAAATTTGTTAAGGGGCTCATCTGTTATTGGTACTTCTAAAATCGGATTCTCAGCGTCTGTATGTACTGTTGCAGTGTCTGAGTTGTCTAATGAAGGGGCTTTTTCGGTCGGGTTAGCTATTACTGAGCTGATCTCTTCATTGTGAATCTCTATACGGGATAAAGCATCAGCATTTGTGTTACATTTGCCTTGCTTGTAAGTGACGGTGAAATCATACTCACTCAATTTTAACTTCCAACGGGTAAGTCGAGAGTTAGGCTCTTTCAGATTCATAACCCATTGTAAGGGTTTATGATCTGTAATGATCTTGAACTTACGACCGAAAAGGTATGGGCGGAAGTATTTAGTTGCCCAGACTATCGCTAACAATTCCTTCTCGATGGTACTGTAGTTTATCTCGCTGGTGTTTAGTGTCCTAGATGCATATGCAATGGGTTTGTCACTACCTATAGGACCTTGGGACAGTACAGCGCCTATCGCGAGGTTGGATGCGTCAGTTGTTAGGACGAAATCTTTGGAAAAGTCAGGATATTGTAAGATCGGATCATTAGTAAGTAGTAACTTACATTTTTCAAAGCAGCTTACATAATTATGATCTAATGTTATCTTTGAACCTTTCTTGAGACATTGTGTTAACGGCTTAGTGATACGGGCAAAATCTGGGATGAATTTACGATAGTAGCCTATTAGTCCTAAAAATCTCTTTATTTCAGTGGGGGTTTTTGGTATGGGATATTTCTTTATCGCTTCTATTTTATCAGGGTTAGGCTTAACGCCATCTTTGCTGATGATATGGCCAAGGAACGAAGTTTCGAGCTTAAGAAACTCGGACTTGTCTAGTTGTATCTTAAAGTTTGACTGTCGTAATCTTTGGAAAACTTTTTCTAAATTGACTATGTGTTCCTGGAGTGAGGTACTGAAAACGATGACGTCATCCAGGTACACTAAGCATATGACATTCTGCAAACCTTGAAGGACGTTGTCCATAACACGTTGGAAAGTACTTGGTGCGTTTTTAAGACCCATCGGCATTCTTAAAAATTCGTAATGACCGTGTTCTACGTTAAACGCTGTTTTGGGTATATCTGAGGGTTCCATTTCCACTTGGTGGAAGCCACTGGCCAGATCTAAAGTGGTAAAGTATTGGCAGTTACCCAATTTATCCAAAATATCCGTGATGTTAGGGATAGGATATTTATCACTGATGGTCTTTTCATTTAATTTCCTAAAGTCAACTACAATGCGCCATTTTACTTTGCCAGAAGCATCAGCTTTCTTTGGAACTACCCAGATAGGTGAGCTCCATGCTGAACTAGACGGCCTGATGATGTTTTGCTCTAACATTTTACTAATCTGACCTCTAACCTCTTGCCTATGGATGTGTGGATACCTATAGCTCTTAGTATATACCGGTAACTCATCCGTAGTTCTAATGGAGTGTTTGATTTGATTAGTAAAACTTAAAGGTTCTCCTTCAATATAAAATACGTCCGCGTATTGCGCGCATAATCTCTCTAAGTTCGCGCGTTCCTCAGCGTTCAAATGACTAGTCCGTAGCTTCGATAGAACGGTCGTAGCACGACTGGACGGCGTCGTAGCATTTGAGTATACGTCACTAGCACTATTCGTAGTATGGGGGTGACGTAGGCCTGTCGTAGCACAGGTAGGGTTCGTAGCATTTGAGCATACGTCACTACTCGTAGTATGGGAATGACGTAGGCCTGTCGTAGCACAGGTAAAGTTCGTAGCATTTAGCTCTGTACACGCGGGCTCTACCATATGGGTTAGTGCATTAACTTGGCGGTCGACTGAGAATATGACGTCGTGATGGTTCGGGTTCGATACTTCCAAATATCCGCGGTTATTATTAACAGTGGTTAAGCACTCTCCTATGATGCAATTAGATATAATCTGTTCAGGAATATAAGCATCTCCGTCGCGAATATTAATGGGTAATTTTACTAACTTAGATGAACGTCCGGGGATAACATCTTCATACAAATTCACATTCCGCGAGTCATAGACATGAATCGGATTAGTAGCGTTCTGAGTTATTAGTAATTTATTTTTAAAGTCTATAGACGATTCGAATTTATTTAATAAATCTGAGCCAATTAAACCATCGAAGTAATTGTGAAATTTATAAATGAAAAGTGTTATATCGGTTTCGTCCTTAAATTCAGGGAAACAAGGCAACGTTATGGAATAGTCACATTTACTAACGGCGTGTACATTGACGACTTCAAACGGATCATAATTCAGCTCTACGTTTGGGAAGTATTTATCTACTGCGTCTGGACTTATAAAGGATTGATTTGCTCCAGTATCTATCAGTAATTTTAAAGGTGGATTTAATATCTGAATGTACGGGAGTTGTCTCTGGGTTTGCAAATTAACTTCTATTTTGGTTTGTCTGATCGGCCTGGTGATTGAAAATCCTCATCCTTGCTAGGTGAAGGATTTTCTTCTATATTTTCGGGAATGTATTCGGGACTAGACAATTCAGGATATCAATATCAGGGTGGGTAAAAATACAGTGGATATTTATCCAATTTATTCCCACCCGGCAGGTAAAAATTGATTTTTACCTAATTTACCCAGGTGTTTATTAAGAATGCTGGGTATTTATTAAATTTACGTTGAATACTCATTGTTTTGAGTATCATTTGGCTGTGTATGAATACCTAGACCTACAATATGATTAGAAATATCGTTTATGCTATACAGTCAGTCATCATATTCAATTAAAATCATAAATTATATTATTCGTTTCAACGTAATCGGATAATGTTGAGTAGTATGAACAACCGTTTTTTTTAAATGAGTATAACTTACAAAAAGACAGAGACAAAAGGAGTTATCTCAACTTTGCAATATTTCACTTGATGACTTGGTAGCGGTGACAGCACTCAATGTAAATATTCATCTCGTCGTATTTTTTTTTGTTTTGCATTAGTATTTGAATTTATTATATTTTGAGCACGTTTAACACTTTGACATATCTTTCCTTCTTTGCTAAAGCATTCTTGTATTATAAGTATTACATAACAATAAATGCACTCTACGCGATTTTTGTAAGATTTGTAACTCAATGTTTGACAGTACTACCTTAAATCCGTCGTCGGTCGAGAAGTTGTAAAAATAGTTATTACAAAGACTACGCGCAGCGACATTACATTCAAAACTGTCAAGTATATTTATAAAATTAGTTCGTACTTAATACTAAGATCAACAAATACGCATAATGTACTGCATGCACTGAATAAAATTTTGTCATGTAAAACTGTTTAACCTTACACAGTCTCCCTCTTCCTCTTTGGGATTGCCAAAATGCAAGTACGCACTGTATATGCAACTAAATGACAGTTTTTATGGGATTTAAATAAAAATATACCATTTTTATAGTTTAGTATTATAAACTAGTTGAAAAGAAATTGAATCACACCATAAAAGTGACAAACTTCAATAAAAATATTTCATTTAATTTTTTAAAACAGGCTTTAATACCCGGTATCAATTGGAATCGGGTGGGTTAAAATAGCGTGGATTGGATATTTATTTATCCAGTGGCTGGGTTTATATCCGGGTAGGCGCCTATCTATAGCTATATCTCAAGTTTGATCTCGTCTTCGTTGAGATCTACATTAAATTTTTCAAAATCTTTACTTTCTTAATTCAAAAGTTAGACGGGGGGGGGGGGGGGGGACGACGACGCCGATTTTACCACTTTGGAAGCGTCCATCTCTCAAATGTTAAGACTTTTAGAAAAAATGGTTTTAGGAACCTAAATGTCAATAGACACTCCATACGTTTATGTTCGAATAAAAAAAATATATATATTTTTTACATTTTGTATCTGAATCGGAAAGCGGTGAACGAGATACACCTACCTACTAAGTTTCAGCTGCGTGATTCTATGGCTAATGGCTATGACATACGGACGGACAGACAGATAGATAGACAGACTTGACGAAACTAATAAGGGTTCCGTTTTTGGCACATTCGGCTACGGAACCCTAATAAAGAAAGAACAAATTGTATGATATAATAAGTTAAGATCTTAACTGCAAGAGATTCTTTGCTCTTCTGCATTTGCGTGAGCACGTACTCGGTGTCGTCCTGCTCCGAGTCCACGCACGAAGACGCTGCGTCGGCAGTCATGCGGTTGCGTTCGTGCAGCAACGGCCGCATCTGCAAAACACATTTTTACGGTAGGTAAACAGATTCCAAATTACAAAATAATAGTCACTGCACTGACGATTTTACTCGCTAGCGACTACGTAAAAAAAGTCTATGGAAAATTGCACAGCGCCTCTAGCGGTCACTTGCAAAACTAAAAGTTTCCCATACAAAAAGTTACGTCGTAGCTACTAGCTACCTAGCTAGCGAGTAAAACCGGCGTAAACTCATGGTAACGGTACTGGCTTGGGGTACTGGTTTGAGATGGTCGTAAAATCCACAGCATTAAAGCCCAAAACCAAGTAAACTAAAGCTCCAAGTAGTAGCAGGAGAGGTGCAAAGCGAGTCACTAACAGCAAAAGGTGGACTGGAAAATTAGGACCTCACCTCCTGAGGTCCTAGCGGGGAGGTGAGGGCGGGTTGCGCGCGCAGGTGAAGTCTTAAATAAATAGCAGCAGAAGAAGCAAAGCGGTTAAGCGGATCAGTAGTAGCAATTGATAGGCCCACAAAACGGTAGTATACTCGTAGATTAAAGATACGATTTTACTAAGCTGTCAACTGCAACTGCTGTCAGTAATTGCACCGCCAGCGGCACTACAGGCTTAATAGTACACCACAGTGATGTCACCACTGCTTTACCGCCTTAAGAGCCAAAATCGATCCCCGTTAAAGGTATCTGTTAGTATTCATAGTTTTCACGTATCCCATCCAAAGAGCTAAGTATGCGACTAGTCTCCGTTTGGTTTGTTAGTTGGCTCTGCGCATAAACAAATTTTATTACATACAGGGGGCTCTATTTTCGTATCACTCGCGTAGACATAATCAAACAACGATAAACAAGTGTCACACGAATTTATTAATAACTCGTAGATTTATTTCAAAAATAGAGCCCCTGTTCGAATATTCTAGCATCCGATGTGGCTCACTCATGTGAATCATATTACTCTCTCTTACAAATTCACACGTAATCGATTTTTGCGGAGCGAGTCCTTTACTCCAAATATCTGTAGAGAGATCTTGAGCATCCGGCGTCATCCACCGCCGCGGCGCGCCGCGTCGCCGCTGCCTCCGCAGGCCCTACGGACAGCCAGGAATTGCACTTCCAAACATGAAATACACAAACAATGCAATAAATAATTCATTAATGGCAAAAGTGCAATTCCTCGCTGTTGGAACACACGATTGAATTCTTAAATACGTACCTGCATATCATGCGAGCTGGCGCACTTTTTGTGATCTTTACAATCCGGACTGAAGCCGTTTAGTCCTGGCGATCGATGTATCATCTGCTTCACGGCATCATAAAGCAGCAAAACCGGCACCGTGATAAAAAATATTATGTTCAATATAAACTCCATTGCTCTGCATGAAAAAAGATACCACAAGTTTAATCGATTGGGTACTTTAGAGGTCACCAACGCCTTACCACCTTAGGAGCTAGAATCGCTTGCAAATCACGTCATCTTTTGTTTGAAGTGGCGTTTGTTTTTGCGCCGTGTGTGCAAGCAATTTACATTTGAAAGTGATAAGGCGGCAGAGACCTCGACACCAACTTCGCTTTGAAGTTATTCTAGTTACAAATTAAGTATTAAGTCTGCAGGCCACAATGTGGAAGTTTTTAAAAACACTCCACGCGGGCGGGGGTAACTTAAGTTGAGCCAACAATAATTGGTAAAAGTCTTTTAAAACGGCTTACCTCATTATTACAAATAAAAGGTGTAATATAATGTAAAGTAAACATGTACCTAGATAATTATTAGAGTTAAGAGAATATTGATATCTACCGTGATATGACGCGTACGTTGCGTTTCTTCGTGTCAGGGTGTACTGGCCACCCTTCATCGTCGTAGACAACAGGGCGGTCTCGCAGGCCAGGTTCATAGTAATGATCCAACTTGCGAGGCATTTGAATCAATATGTTTAAGCCCCATCTTGATACACATCGGCAAATCAGACCGAAACAAGCTTTGGTTAGTCCTGAAATAGAGGAGTACTTAAGTTATTTAAATAATGTTCGAACTAGAATGATTCGACGACTTCCGCGATGGAGTAGCACGTTAGCACGGCTGATTTCAAGATGTCGCCATCTTCGAGGTCCCGGGTTCGATTCTCGTTCAAAATAGATATCATCATTTTCTAAGGTTACTGATTTTCATAACTTAAATAAATAAATAATAAATATGCGCCAGACAACACACCAATTGTCTGGTTTCGTGGTAAGGAGTTTTCTTCCTTGTGTAACGAAGTACCAGAAACGGCAAATGTTTCTGGTACCTTGCGGGATTCGAACCCGCGACGGTCGGCGTAATAGTCAGGCAGGAGCGCTAACCAATGCATGCACCAAACGCGTAGTCAATAATTATTAATAATACACTAATTATAGGTAACTGACCAAGCAACAGCAATGCTATGACCACACCGATGACCACCACAAACAAGTTTAACGTAACAGCATCGGGGTAGCAAGCGGAGCGCGCGTGGCGGGATCTCTCGTGAGGAGACAACCCCGCAGCCGCCTGCAGAGGCTCGGTCATTTCACGACACAACAGCTTAGGATCTTCATCTAAAAATGTATTATACGTACTATCACTACTTACTAAATAAACAAAGAATATATGTACCAGACAACACACCAATTGTCTAGTTTCGAAGTAAGGAATTTTCTTCGTTGTGTTACGAAGTACCAGACAACGATTTACGGGGGCGTCTGTCATAAATACTTAAATACCTACATATAACATCCATGACTTGACTTGGGTACAAATGTTCGTGCTCATCACACAAAGTTGGTCTTTTGCGGGATTCTATCTAACCCGCGACCGTCTAGTAGTCAGGCAGGAGCGCGTGTCGTCTAGTTCGACGACATTGAATAAATAAATAATACAAGTAAGTGACCATAAATGCTGAAATACAGGATCTAAGACATTCGCCAGAAGAGATGCTTCAGTAGAGGTATACTTACTCAAACATACACAGTCACAATGCCAGACGCAAAAGCATCGATCACCTTTCTTTATTGCGACATCCCTTACCGCCACAGATTCATCGTCGTCGTTTACTAATGCCACTGCAAAAATCATCAGCTTACTTACTTCATTTAAGAGACAATTTCAAGAGTTCCTTAACTTCGTTTAGTTGTTGATTTTTTATAGTTTTTTGTCACTATACAATCTTAATAATATAAATAATTACACTTGTAAAACTAACTTTCTTGGTCTTAACCGATTGTTAAAATATTTGAAAAAATTCCTTCGGATATTGTGAGAGGAATCTCGCAACATTGATGAGGTCACGCAGCCTACGCGTTAAAAGAAAGCACTTGCAAATTTCAACAGGCTTGTTAATGTGACGGTGGCCGAGTGGTATGGTATACCTAGGCATACGCCCGGATAGCGTAAGACACGGGGTTCGATTCCTCGTCTGTCACAGAGTCACGGTTGCTTTTCACAAGTGCAATTTATATTCGTTTACGTTTATTTACAAACAACTTTATCAAACTATAAGTAGGTGTTATGTTTTTACCTGAACAGTGAACCGTATTAACGGGTATTTTTGTAGATAGATCAAGTTTAAAACGCTGCGTATGACGAGGTGGTACTAATATGGGACCAGATATAAGCTCATTTTCTTTTCCGCTTAGCAAACTTGCCATTTCTGGTCCACAGTCTCTGGCTTTGACCCTAAAATATTAGAAAGAGTACTAGCATATCTTCGAAAATGTATGGTAAAGGTAATTAATGATGTTGACGAAGCTTGCCTGAATCTTGCAGCAGCTAATCCTTTGTTTGTAGCTTGAATTGTTATCACCGAACGAGTTCGCCGCGAGTTATCTGCTACTACAGTGTTTATGCTTCCGGATGCTCTGAAGTTGTTGTTAATTTATTTTTTTACTTTGTGTATAAAACAATATATTCTTTATTGCACTTATAAGATGTACAGAAAATACAAAAAGTCACAATGTGAACAAAGGTGGGCTTATCCCTAAAAGAGATCTCTTCCAGCCAACCCATAGGTGTTAGAAATGAAATAGTTGCGGATATTGGCAATCGGCAAAACAATTCAGAAAAAGATCTGATAACTTTGTTACGTCCTGGTTGGTTGGTGTAAGGACTGGTTTTATTTACTGTGTTCTTGGCAAATAAACGATTGAGTTGGAGTTTTGGAATTGGGATGTAAAAAGCTACTATATAAAGTTGTGTAGTAAATAAAAATTAGGGATAATTAAATTATATTAGGCAATAAGTGAACCTCCACATGTCTTTTCTTACCCAACACGTATAATCTGGTTGTCATCGGCGCGTGCCTCCAAATCAATTTGGGCATGGATTGGTCGGCGATGTGGTACAGTCAAGAACTCATCGGCACCCAGTGTCGATACTTTTATGTCGTCTTCCTTATCAGTAAGCAGTGCTCTTGAAACTCGAACCAGAACTCGACGACGACCCTTCGGCGATAATAAATAATATATTTTTGGTACTTAAATTCATCGTGTTATTCTGCGCTAAAAATATTGATAGCATTAAGGATCGCTATTGTTACCTGTTCGTTTACATTGCTATTGTCAGGCATACTTTCAAAATCTGAATAATTTCCATCACGTTTACTCAGCATACTTTTATCTCCTATATCAACAATATCTTCCTTGGGTAAAACTATGTACTTTCCAACATTACCTGCGTAAACATACTTGTAATCAGCATACTCGCCCTTCGTATACAGCAGATTAATTTAAATTACCAGAACAGGAAAATGAAATAACTACGTAATCTTTAAATAAATAATATAAAAAACTAAGTACATGAGATTACTTAGACTTGCCTAGATCAGTGCTAATTTCATCTTTAGAGCCGGCAGGACCTTCATCAGGCACAGGAATTAGAAGGCACAAATTAGAAGAAACTGGTAACATAAATTCATCTTTTGTAATCCATTCAGTGGGCTTATATCTTACATTTAAGTCTGGGTCCGTCCATTCTGGATGTAAAGCACTTACACTGAAACAAGTTTTGTCGGATATGTTATCTAAGGGTCTATTTCGCAAAACTACTTTTAGTTAAAGGTAAGGTTAGGCCTTTGCCAAGCAGTGGAACGTAACCAGGCTAATTTTACTAAACTTATACCTACTTACCTGCACTGTTTTTTTAAACCAACTACTAAATGAAAATAGAATTTGAGGCTGATGATGATTATGATGACCTATTAGAACATCAACATATTGATAAGATCGTTGATAAGGCATTTAAAAACTTAGGATTCGTGATTAGAACGTGTAGATCCTTCACTGACGAACAAACTTTTAAAACTTTATACTATGCATACGTCCGCAGTATCTTGGAATATGCCAGCCCTGTATGGAATCCTCAATACACAACATACATAGAACGATTAGAAAAAATACAGCAACGATTCATTAAATTCCTAAATTATCGTCTTCGAAAACCTACTCTAGCTACATATCAGGAAAATTGCAAAGAATATGGTCTTTTGACACTCCAGATATATATTATAGGTTTAGGTTTAAAGATATTTATTCTCATAAAAGACAATATACAGTCACTTACATGAGAACAACGTGTGCTTATAAAATTACATTTGTTTTCGTCCGAGCTTAACCAGAGAACAGTAAAATCAATCAAAATTTAAAAATACTTTTCGACAACATATTCGGCCAGTTTTGATTTGAAAACATTATCAGAGGTTTCATTTTTTATATTAGACGGTAGCTGGTTATAAAGTTGTGCTCCTTCATACGTGATCATTTTCTACCATAATTTGTTCTTATCTTTGGGGTAACCAGAAAACTAGCGCGCCGCGTACTACGCTTGTTTACGTGTTTGACTTTGTTGAGTGTTAGGTTAGTATGGAGTGAGCTTGTTAATATTTTTCGAATTAGAGTACAAGTGCCGTGAACGTATAATTGCTTTATAGTCATGATGTTAGTTTCTTCATATATTTTATTCGTAGAAGTGAAGTAATTATAGTGAAAAAGAGACTTTATAATTTTATTTTGTGCTACTTGTAGCTCGGCAAGTTTTGTTTTAGGACCACTGCCCCAGACCTCTATTAAGTAAAGTAAATGCGGTTTGACAAGAGAATTATAAATTGTAAAACGTATTTGGCGTGGAATACACCGAACGATATTCTTAAGAGATCCCAAAAGTGTAATTAATTTAGTTCGAATGTGTTCGATTTGTGTATTCCAAGTCAAGCGATTATCGATTCTTAGGCCTAAATATTTTTCACATGCCTTTTCTTGCAGATGAACGTTGTTAATTTTTAATGGTGGGTATAATGGCAACGGTTTATTTTTTGCTTTAAAAATAACGTAACAAGTTTTAGATGTATTTACTGTCAATAAATTATACTGAAACCAAGAATGCAATTTGTTCAAATCCCTCTGAGCTTTTTTAATTAAATCCAGAATATTTGACCCAAAGTAGAAAAGGCATGTGTCATCGGCGTATAATGTGATGTCACCATGTAGACCTATGTCTTGTATATTATTAATATATATTAAAAACAGCAATGGTCCCAAAATGGATCCCTGGGGGACTCCACATGTAATAGGCAAAGCTTGACTTTGAATATTATTTTCAAATTTTACCACCTGTGACCTGTCCTTAAGGTAAGACTCAAACATTTTTAGTGCAAAGCTTTCGATGCCGATCCGCTCTAGTTTCATTAATAACAACTTATGGCTTACGGTGTCGAAAGCCTTTTTCAAATCTATGAAAATACCAAGGGCAATGTTTTTGCTGTCTATATTCCTTCGGATTTTCGTAACTAAGTCAATAGTAGATGAGAGTGTGTTGCTTTTAGGCCGAAAACCGTACTGTTGATCATATATAAAATTAATTGAGTTTAAATATTGTTCCAAACGATTGTATAAAATTTTTTCAAATATTTTTGAGACCACCGGTAAAACAGATATTGGTCTATAATTACCAGGTTCAGTTTTTGGACCTGACTTATATATAGGTATAACCTTTGCCACTTTTAAGGTTTGAGGGAATATTCCTTTGTCCAATAATTTGTTGAAACACGCAGATAAGTTTTTTGCAACTAAATGTGATATACATTTAATGGCTTTAGTATTTATACCATCTATTCCAGCACTAGCGTTTGAGTCTAAGTTTTGTATTATTTTGATAATTTCGTCGGGACTACATGGGTTCAATATCTCAAGTTTAGAATTACAAGGACTAGTAGCAGGTAAAGCGTGGGTGTAATTGTTATGGTATGTTTTGGGAATATCATCAGCTAATTGCTTTCCTACAGATGAAAAGTATTTATTGAATTCTTCAGCAATCAATTTTGCATCGGTAATTTCGGTTGAATCTATTATGAGTTTTGAAGGAGCACAAATTTGTTTTATTTTATTACTGGTTAAATTATTGACTAAATTCCAAAGTTTTTTTGGTTTATGGGCACAATTATTGAATTCTTTAAAATAGTAACTTTCTTTTGTCTCTTTTATTTGTTTGCATACTTCTTCTTTAACTGTTTGATGTAATTTCTTCATATCTTCGTTTTCCGGATTCTTCTTTAACTCTGACCAAATGCGATTTCTTCTATTGATACTTTGAATAATTGTACTATTGATCCAATCCTTTTGGGGCATATTTAAAATTTTCTTCTTTGCTACTTTACTTTCTTGGATGTATTTATGTATTTTGTTTTCTAGTATCGTGTATTCCTCATTAAAATCTTCAAATCCACACTCTTTTACAATACTATAGAGCTTATTATAATCTACAGCTTCATATTTTCGAATTATTTTTGATTCAGGCTTAATCTCTTTCAATTCTACGTAGATTTGTCGATGATCAGACATAGATGATTCAATAAGAGCAACATTGAAGCTGTTGTTTATTAAATTAGTAAGGACATGATCGAGGATAGATTTTTTTGTTGTCGAGTCCCGCGTATGATACTTATTACTTATTTTGTTGAGTACAAAATGTCCAGTTTCGGATAATGTCTCTTTGTATGTCCTATAATCTTTATCTTTGGTTCGTAAATCAATATTAAAATCACCAAAGACGACAGTTCTTGGTCTTTGCTGTAGTTGTGCGTTGAATACTTCGATGAAATTTTGTAAATTTGTGTCTCCAGGTTTATATATTATTCCGATCTCTAGGGCGTAGTTTTGAAGTTTAATCCATAGATAGTTATTTCCATCAATATAAGTAGATTCGGAAAGGGTATGTCTTAAATTATTATGAACATAAGCCGAAACTCCACCTCCCGTTCTATCTGTGCGAAAATTGAAGTGGTGTGTATAGTTTGGTATGAGCAATTTTGTGGCCTGAGCTTCATTTTGAATCCACGTTTCCGAGAGTATTATAATATGCACAATTTTTGGTATTGCTCTGATTATACACATTAACTCATCAAGTTTACCCTTTTTGCAGATACTGCGAGCATTCAGGTACAGAAAAGTTAGCCTAGATTTGCTGCAGTGGAGTTCATGATAACCGTTAGTCAACTGGTATGTGATTTTTTTTTTATTCGCATCAGACTGGATACTGGTATTGGGGTTTATCAGTTTTTTGTCGAAGCTTCAATGATGCAGGGTATTCCTTGAATGTATTTAATAGTGAGATTATTTTCTCCATTAGCTTTACGACGAGCTAATTCAGCTTTTACATTTTGTAAGTACTTGTATTGTGCTGGAGTCTGATCCGAGTAAAATTTGATATTCTCTAGTAGTTTGTTTTTATTACGCAGAAGATGCTTAGCAGGAACATTGCTCTCATAGCATACCTTGATTTTTCGAGTTTTTTCTGAATTATACCTTCCAATTCTTATTACCTTTATTGGCTTTGCAATGTTTATATCTATAGTAGATGTTAAGTTAAGTATATCCGACATGTCCTTGGACATTCTTTCTTCGGCACTCGATGATTCTTGTTCAGGCAGACCCATTACTATGATATTTTTTTCTCTCTCATTCCGTTCTTGGACTTCACGGTAGAGTTTTTCATTTATATTCTCATGAGAGTCGGTGTAAGGCATCCCGGATGTTGTGGATTTTTGTATGTGTTTTGCTTCTTCACATGTTGACTGAAGTGAATTAAGCCCATTTTCAAGTTCGGTGACTTTAGCTTTGATGCTGCTTTGTTCGATGGCTATCTTATGTGACGATGATTTAATTTCATTTACTTGGGACTGAACTTCTGTAAGTTGAGTTGTAATTTGAGTGATATTTTCTTGCATTTTATTAATCATACGTTCATTGCTAGATGTGTATTTCTCTAATATGGAAGTCATACGTGAAATTTCAGAACGCATTTCTCTTATTTCACCCGTACAAACGCATTCTTCATGATCAGGTTTGTATTTTCTTTTTCTAACCGTAATCATCGAGTCCGTCTCCATACCGCTTATCTTTGACAAGTCTGGCTGAGACCCCCCGCCGGTTGCGGTCGCGGTGCTAGTGGGCGAGCGCATTACGTTTATCATTGTAGTAAGTCTTTAGGGTGAGTAAATAAGGTCGACAATTGGTAGTGCCCGATACGTGCGGGCGCTGTGAGAGTGAGCGAGGTGAAAAATAGCGATTGTGCTCTTTACCCGAGGAGAGAGGGCCGCTGCTCAGGTCCGATGCGTGCGTTGTATTGTTATTGCGGGCACTCGTAGATCTTGCAAATATTCACCGGATCACTTGTATTGTCTGAGTAGTATGCATTAATTTTGAATAGCACTGAATAAATTGTTTTTGAGAAAAAATTACAACACGTCTACGCTAGCTGACGCTCGGACGACGATATTATAAATGTAACAGTGTTAGATATGTTTCTTTTAAATTAGCATGTAACTCCAACTCGGTATGCAAATCTGTGGAAATCTGTAATTAGCTGTATGTTTAATTTAATTATTAATGTAATTCAAAGTGTATCGCTGTTGATTTCCTAAATAAAAACAAAAAAACAAAATAAAATGAAATAAGTAGAATACCTTGCCACTTCGCCTTTAGTGATATCATTCCAGAGTGTTTTACCGTCAGGTGTGCTCATTTTTTCAAACAGCTGAACATGGACAGTGTACCAAAGTTCAGGAATGCCGATATCGTACAATACAAAATTATTTTCAGGTTCATCGTATGTCGGTTTTTTACTATTTGATTGTTTCACCTTTTTACTGTCAAATATTTTGCGAGTGACATAATGGTGATTTACCTTGGTCTTAGGTTTTGTTGTTGGTGTAATTAAATTATCGCTCTGATCTATTCCATCTTCAGTTTTTTCCTTTACTGATGATGCTTTATGATGATATTCCTTTTGCTTATCGTGTGAAGCTCGCTGTAAATGAGACTCAGTATTTTGGGTTACCTTTAAATCATTATCGTCTTCTATTTTGCTTGATGTAAATTTGTCGTCTGCGGTTTTAGGAATGTGCTCAAGCTTTCGATAAAATCTATCTTTTTCAACCCAGGGAATCTGGTAGTCATCGGTAATATCTTCAACAATAATGTTGTGCTCATGTCTTTTATCACGTTTCCACGATGGGTTGTTGGCTAATGTACATCCATCCCTTTTCACTGTAATTAGGAACCAAAAGAATAAAACCTAAACTAATTTTCCCTGCAGTTTTCCCAGCCCATGGGTGCATTCTGAAATGACGATTGTTTATTTTATACCTACATCAAACAAGAAACCTATGGAGGTGGTATTACCCTAAAGGTATGTCTGGAATACCTACTATAAGGCGTTGTTAAGTCCACCTTTAGTACAAGTTTTGCAATAAATGTTTAATTAATAAATGGCATGTAAAAAGGCAACCATATTTTTTTCAGTAGGTAGGTACGCACACTAAGATTGATTTAACCGCTGAAACGATCAGAAGTGAATAGTTCAGAACCTTTTATTTACCTTTATTATTACTAAACATTTTGCATTCAAGGCCTCTCACATAAAACGAACGCGTTCACGAAACAAACAGAAATCCGGTTTTTGTACCTACAGCAGCGGCAACATGCTAACAGGTAAGCCGCGGCGCATATAGAATACCGTAACAGGGGCATAAACCGGTTTGAATGTATGGGGAGATGGTGCCGGCGGGGACTCGAGGTGAGACACCGCGCAGTGCGGAACGAGGCCGGTTTAAATGCAGTGCGCTTACGCTTTCTTTCGTTAACAAAATAATCGTGGTCACTAAAACAACATGGAAAAACTAATAGCAGGTGTACGTGCAGAACCTTGCCTATGGAATCCAGGACATTCCGACTATCGCGAAGTGCTAGAGCGTGAAGATGCTTGGCAGCGAGTCGTTGTACACTGCGACAACAAATCTATACCTGATGGTGAGAGCATGATCATTGTTTTTCTTGTACTAGAGTTATAATTGATATAAGTAGGTACAACGACTTTAGTGAAAGAGCTGATAATAATGTGTATGTAAATGTAATGTATTGTTCAAGTACTTATTACATGCTCTCGAAATGAATGTCTAAATCTAGACTAGCCACTACCAATGGTAACGCGTTCGAGTCCCGATCCCGCAAGTTTTTTTTTGTTAGATGATGATTATCATTATTTGTATTTACAATTCCTTGGCAGCTGGATAAAAAAGTAATACTTAAATCATTAAAAGAAACCTACGCATTTCTATAACCACGTTCACATGCGGGAATGTTCTGCTGTTGTATTATTATTAGTAGTTTTTTGTCAAAAACTTAACAGTCTGATTGGAATGTAGGTAGTGTAAAAATCATACATTCCAGAAATTATTCCAATTATGTTAGTTCCATATAGAAACTTATAAATTTTACATTTTATTTCAGTCAAAGCAGCGCGAGCAGCATGGCGGAAGCTGCGTGACAATCACAGAGAAGCATTAAAAAGAGCTAAGTTAGGTCAAAATAAGTTATTACCAGCCCAAATCACGACATGGAAATACGCCAAAGCCATGCAGTTCCTTGAACCATACATGAAGTATAGAATAACGGAAACTATAGAGACTGATGCAGCTGATGAAAAGGTGTTAAATACACCAGAATACGATGTATCGACTAGTGACAATAGAAACGCCCCAGAAGATCTATCTGGTCCACCACAGAAGCGAAGACATGTCGAAAACTCAAGCGAATCTACACTGAAGCCCCAGTTCGCTGAATCTTCAATAAATTCTCAGAGAGCAGATGCTCTGGAATCATTTTTTGGATGTATGCTGAAGTCTACAAGGGAAATGCCACCCTGGATGCAAACACAAGTCAAGAAAAAGATTTTTGCCGTTATTATAGATGCTGAAGAACAATTATCATCGCATACCCAAAATGAAACAGTAACTATGAATGTGGTAACGCAGCATATTGATCCTGTTACTAATATAAAAACTGAAGTATTTACTGAAGATATTTGTGACTATAGTTAACACAAAGTATTTAGGTGCGGTAGGATTGCAAGACTGTCTTGAATAGTCAGCACTCGGCCATCATAATTAATTTGTTAATTTTGGGAAAAATAAGATTTTTCCACCAAACACGTCTATTCCACCTAATTTTTGTGATGAATGAATGTTTAACATAGCGTAGCAATACGGTAATCTAATAAAGAGGATTTAAAATAATAGTGGTTTAATTATAATACCTCGACGGAGTCCACGGGTATCCTGTCCAATAAGATTTTTGGGATATATTTCATTCATAGGTATCTCGAGAGATGACACATTTAACATCGTACTGATTTTAGGCGTCAGTGATGTTAATTGTTTGTCCAAATTCCAGTCACTTTTATTGAAACCTAGAGACGCACAATAAGATCTTCGTAAGTAATCTATACTAATATTATAAAGCTGAAGAGTTTGTTTGTTTGAACGCGCCTAATCTTATTAACTCTACTGGACCTACTGTATTTAATTTTTTTTTGTGTTGGTTGAATAGCTTATTTATCAGGGAAGGCTTTAGGTTTGGAGGGAGCAAACTCAAAACACACGCCGGCAGTCACGGGGGACTGCTAGTATAGTAGATTGTTTGTGAGTGTAGGCTTGGCATCATACACCGACTCCAAATTAATTCGTTTCTTCTAAATAGAAGACAAATGCCGTTTTTATTTTAAGCTTTTTAGTGAATTTCTTTTAGGCGGTCAAATTTTGGAATATATTTTAAGTATGTTCACTCGTATCTCGAAAACGATTGAATCTTTTTTGCGGAATTTCCTAGGTTAAAATATACCTGACCTGCCTGACTGAACTAAAAGAAACATTTCGATATAACACCTCCCATTTTAGAGAAATCCACAAACACACTCACATACATATGAAACTTTGCACACGAGTTTTTTAGATGCCTAAAAATTTATCCAATTCATCACATATTACATTTTTAAAAGTCTAATAATAATAACTATTAATATAGCTATAATAATAGCTTGCACCTCGCGTCGTATTTTGTTTGAAGTGACGTCCGTTTTTGTGTCGTGTGATTAGTGATTGATTAGGGGCGAAAGACCTCGACCGTATGTAGGTAAAAGGTATAAATTAAACATCTACAAAGTACATTACTAGTTAGTAACGCACATTTAGAGTTCTGTATTTCTCCGACTTCTGCTGTATTAGGTCGGTTAGTATTGTCGAGAAGTTGCTGCCACTCTTTCTGCTCCGACAGTTTGTCCAAGTTTCGCTGAACGCGACTCTAGTTAATAAGACATATTTTACATTTACCAGCAGCGTAGCGTTAGATTACATAACATAGCTAATCAATGAGATGAATTAGTCATATAAAGGTTTAGGGCGAAAAAAAATGAAACCATTGAATGAACTGAATAAAGATTTATTGATAGTAAAACATCCTAATTTATATGACTACTACATCTCAACAGAAACCATTTCAAACAAGGTGATTATCTATATCCAGAAAGGTGGTAGCTACTGACCTTTTTAAATTTACTTGTACTTCCTTCGCCGGATTTCGTTATGATTCCACTTACAGTCTGAAAATAAAATATTTTTTTTAAACCATAAAAATTACTTTTATAAAGAAGACGTGTTACTAACGTCAACTCGATGCAGCTTGTATGCTTGGACTGGAGAGTCTCTTCTAATACGCAAGATGTAGGGGTCCAGAAGACGAGCTCTTTTCTTACTGGATCCATCGAAGACATGTTCTATGGGGATGTACTCATCGCCTGAACTCTCCTAGAAAACATGGATATATTTTAGCTGTTAATATTTTCTTATTAACTCGTCAAGTATGTGTAAACGAGACACAATAAAAATTCCATTGTTATGCGACTCTCGGCATTCGTTTGATACCTGACTGATTAAGGTAAGTTTAAAAGTTATAATATAACGCATTAGCTAGTCTGCTTATTTTTATAACTGCCTCGGTGCAGCGGTGAGAGGATCGCATTTTAAAGCGACGGCTGCGCCAGAGGTCCCGGGCTCGATTCCTGGGTCGGGCCAAAAATATGTACCTGGGTTTTTCTGTTCATAAATTCTCAGAAAAGCCCGGAGTTTGGAAGTTGGCGGTGTTTCACCCCCGTACCTCGGAAAGCACGTAAAGCCGTTGGTCCTGCCCCTGATCTCTCTCCGGTCGTGTCAGATTGCTGTCCCATCGGGCTATGAGAGTGAAAGCAATAGAGAGTGCACCTGTGTTTGCGCACACACTTGTGCACTATAATATGTCCCGCGCAGTCGGTTAGTCGTTGTGACTGGCCACCGTATTCGAAATCGGCTAGGGGGACTATTATGTTTTATAGGAAATCTTAAGGTGGTTAAATCATAAGTAACTTACTTCTGGGTCACTGATCATTTTTACTGTAAGTGCTATCTTCTTCTGGCACCCTTGGAGAGCACTGTGTTTGAATAACTCTTCGCGTTGAAAACGAGTAGCTTCGTTTTCGAGATGGTTCTGTTCATCCTGTTGGGAAATCGTGTTCTAAGCTCATTATGATTTTAATTAATAAAATGTTACTACTATATTTTAAAACAAAGTCCGACGCGCCCATCCACTCCGAAATCCTCTGTCCGAAACTCGGAAATGACTGCACGGATTTTCATGCGGTTTTAAGCCATAAATTGATGAGGAAAGTTCTAGTATACAATTTGTCAATATTAATCGCAACCGCGCGACGCTCAGACGGGACGCTAGTATTGCATTCATTGGTAGTTGGCATATAGTATAGTATATAGTAGGTAATTGCCGCAGGTAATGTAAGTGTATAACTGTAGTGAAAGCTATGTTACGGAAAAGTTATGATAATTTGTTTTCAAATAATCACAATATCAAAGTAAAGATACTTACATCGGACTCGCAGTTTATAAACACAGCCCTTACGACCACTTGTTCCTGTTTATGATCACTATGTTTTTCAATAACTTTTAAATCTACATTATTCATTAATATAGCAACGTAAATAAGGCGGATAGTTATTTTCAATGAGATACCATGCATCTTGCTTTAATTTCTATAACGAAATCCAAAACGAAATCATACCAACATAAACATCAATGTTAAATGTGATGGCAGAAAATGTCAGGATTCCCATCAAGAACGTCAGTGGGTCAGAATCCCCAAAGAACATGAAAATTAATAGAGAACGCAGTGGAAAAGTTTCTATACATTACACGCAACCACCATATTCAGCCCGGCGGCCGGTGAAAGTCAAAGGGTGAAGACATAAAGAAGCAGGTAACCAGTACCGACTGACTAGTGATGTGCCGAGTTGGCTATTTCATGGAATTGAAATTCTGTATAGAGATTCTTCCGACGCAAGTCCTGATTTGAATCTTTTTTATTCTAGTGTTAGTCAGTCCTTATTTGAATTTTTCAAGATCAAAAAAAGATGGCTTGGCACATCACTTGTCAGTCGGTGCAGGTCGGTACCGGCTACCCGCCTAATATAATATATTTTCTGTGTGGACTGCCTGAAGTAAGTGTGCCCACAAATATCTTATAGTTCACGCGCCCTGTGTTGTATATCATAGGTACGATCGAGGTCACTGGGTTGGTCGCCGGCGCCTAACCACTTTCGAACGAAAATAGCTAGCACGCACGCCAAAAAACGAGGGTTATTTCAAACAAAAGACGACGCGAGGTGCAAGCTTATTAGGCTCTGGTGGTTAGGTGTCGATGACCCCAATAGTACATTAGTACTTCAGTATTCAACAGCTTTACTGACAAAAATAATATACCCAAACAGGTCAGCTTTTTTTTCTAGCCTTTACGGCATGTCTAGACACTATTCGATCACTTTGACTCTGACTATAATAAAAAATAAAAAGCAATATCTATTTTAGTATTTATTTCACTGATTGGCTTTCCATTAATTACAGGCATTAGCATTACAGTATCACAATTCAAATGAGAAAAGGAAAACAATACTCATTCAAGTTAAAATTTTCGTATTTGAATCTATCCATTCAATAAATTAAATTCTTCAACAAACTATTTTATGGCATAACAAAAGGTAACAAAACTCCCTTTCCCATTTCAATTTCATATTTTAAAATATTAATAACTACTACATAAACATAGTCAATTAATTATCCACGAAATGTAAATTGAGAGATAGATAAGTTTAGCATGGGGAAAATCTAATCCGGTGTGAAAGCCCCTCTGCTTTGAGCAGAATAAAAAGGCATATTATTTTAACAAAGACTAGACAGTTTGCTATACTGTTCCAAATTACAAACTAAACTCACACTTGTAAAAAACCTTACAAACCATTTGTAAATAATTACAAAAAACTAAATGAAAAAACCTTATCTTCAATATTATAAAGCTGAATGTAGGTATGTCTTACACGAAATAATTTTGGTTTGACCCTTTTACTAGGTCATACGAATACAGCCAGTATGTTTAAGTTTCTGAATATTCAATATTATCCGAATAGTAACATCATAACCTAACAAAGAACAATGTGGTAAAAGGGAAGTCTAATATTAAGTAAATATTTTTATCGAAAACATATTATGAAACGCATTTAATGCAAAGGAACTCACCCATTTAGGTAAAAACAAATTAAATAGAGTACTAAGTAAGGTGAATACAACTTAAGACATTAATTTTCAAACTACGAATTTTATTACCAACATTTATTCACTTTCGTACTTTTTTATAATAATCTATTTAGCTAAGCACAACGTATGCATAGTACTCGTAAGACAGAGAGCTCGCAAAAAAAAAACAGAACAATAGGAGCAGTTCCGTTCGAAAAAGAAAAACAAAGCATTCTGTACGTTAAATTGGATAGTGGCATGTGAGATAATTGTTTTCAATTAAAAAATCATCTGATGTTTGAGCACTGTAAAATAGTATCGATAATAAGATATTTTTCTTTAACATTTTAAATAAATTTATTACTACGCCTATCATGCAAGACCTTAGTGTGACCTTAGTATAAATAAAGGCGTGTTATCAAGTTATTTTTGACAATTCACAACCTTAGTTCTACATAGTTGAACTTAACTCGTTATTTAATAATGCAATCTAAGATAAGTAGGTTAAGACATGATTTTATTAATGCGGGCTTCATAACGAATGACGCTTGTATAATACGTGAACAAATATTTAAGAATTTCCTAATTCGTCTTTTAAAAATCACTTAACACTCATGATCGTGAGTCTGATGTCAAGTAAAATAATAAGTTTGATTTTAGTGTTGTTACTATTAAACATTAAAAAGAAACATTATAAGTGTGAGATCTGATGGATTGATATTCATAAAAAAACAGTTAACGAAAAACATGGATTCTAACAACATCATTATCATCTTTAGTCATCTAGACTTTGAGAACTTATCGAATACAGATTATAAAAAGAAACATACATACTTATAACTAAATAAACTAATTATAAAATAAATCTACAGTCAAATTATTACATAGATTTGATATTCGGTAATAATATATTTAAGATTCAGGATCCGTTGATGAATATGTGGCTGCTTTGCTAGTCTGCAACAACCAAAGTTGGAATCACTTAAGCTTACTTGACGCCAGTTAATGAATTATTTTGTTATTAAATTTTGCGTAAATCTAATAAATTTTATATAATTCGGAACAAAGTTTTCCAGAACGCAACGCAACAACGAAGGGCGATTAAAGAAAATACAATTGGGGTATGATTCAGCTACTCAAAAGAATGTTGATAAACGACGTGACGTAAAAAAGAACCTATCTTACCTCAACGCTGTCGTAGAACCGCATGGCAGTGTCGCTGTCGTGGAAGTGGATAGTGACACTCTTGTCCACCGGCTCGTTGCTGGTGTAGTCCGTGCCCGACCACGTGCACGAGTCTTCCGACATCTGCATAACAAATGTACAAAGTGTATTTAATTTAATCGCAAAATAGTAGATTGTTATACAAGGGGAGAAAGCGACCCATTTCACTCGAGATGTTTCTGGCGCTCGAACGAAGTGAGAGTGCCAATAGTTCGAGAGTGAAATGGTGCTTTCACCCGAGTTAAACATACTATTTTTCATTTCGACTGTGAGGAAGAACATTAAATTTACAATAGTGGTTGTAGATGTCATGGTGAGGTATTATGTAGTTCAGCGAGAAAGGAAAATTCAAGTATTTGCACAAAAATACAGTTGATTTACAGTTCTACAAACATCTAACATGATTAGAAAGAGTAACGGACGGCACGAATACATGAAAACAGAGTAAGAAAAAGCAAACGATACGAAATAAATAAAATCCTTGTAAAAAATATCGATAGAATTTTTCCCACAGAGGTAGTATTATAATGTCATGCTCAAAGTCGAATCTATATATTACATTACACGCGAATGCTCGTCATTCAAGTAGGTATTATTGTAGTGTAATGCTCAGAGTCGAATCTATATATTACATTACACGCGAATGCTCGGAGGTATTATTGTATTGTAATGCTCAAAGTCGAATCTATATATTACATTACACGCGAATCTTGTCTTTGAGCATTACCATTACCATTTCACTCTCGAATTATTGGCGCTCGCACTTCGTTCGAGCGTCAGAAACATCTCGAGTGAAATGGGTCGCTTTCTCCCCTTGTATAACAATCTACTATTTTATTGCTATGGTAGATTCTCGCTACATAATTCAAATTTTTATCTTCCTTTTACTTTTCACCTCTTAGAGATGTTCTGATGATACCCAGAATGAAAACTAACCTAAATTATTAAATATTATGTCCTAATTAATTTCTATGTTAAAATTTATAAGTCATCTCTCTTCATAACGGCAAATACATACAAACTTATTATAAACGCGATAACTTATCGCGTTATCGAGTTTATAATATTACTAGCTTTCCGCCGCGTAAATATAGTATACATATATTAAATCTTTGTAAATTATAGCTTATGTGCTATTCTAATGTATAGCTATATTATTGTACAGTTTTATCAAAATATGTTCAGTAGTTTTAGCGTGATGAAGTAACAAGCATCCACACATGATGTGATCATCATAACTATGTTATTATAAAGGTGCTCCCTCACCGGGATTCACGTGTACTGTAAGATTAAAGATTCGTCTTTGAGCATTACACTACAATAATACATCTGAGCATTCGCGTGTAATGTAATATATAGATTCGACTTTGAGCATTACACTACAATAATACCTACCTGAATGACGAGCATTCGCGTGTAATGTAAAGTTACAGATTTGAGCATAATATCAGTGAAGGAGGAGAACCGAGCATTACACGAGCACCTTAAAGTTTTATCAAAATCAATTCAGTAGTTTTTTTTTGCGTAAAGAAGTAAAAAACATCCATAAATCCATCCTCACACACTTTGACATTTATAATATTACTAGTATAGTAGGGAGTTGAAGTCAAGAGGGAAACCTTCACACTATCTTCCCAGTTTTGGAAAAAAGAACTCCACCGTCAAGAGCCTAGCTGATGATGATGATGATGATGATGAGTAGGGATTATGACTGACCTGGAACTCAGTGTCGGTGTGTATCAGCATGTCGGCGAGTATCTCGCCGGTGTCGGAGTCGGTGACGAGGATCTTGGGCGAGTAGACCTCCTGGTCGAAGAGCACCTGCACGTGCGCGTTGTCGCAGCTCGCCGCCGCCGCGCCCTGCCGCACCTCCGCCGCGCCCTCGCACGCGTAGTACACGCACGACTCGTCGTCGTCCTGACAACAACGTTCATTGCTATAGTCTATCTCACTTTCACTCAGTGAAGAAGACATTTATTGCTCTAGTTAACACTATGGCTGCATTGTCACTAACAACCATTATTTATGTCAGAATATGTGAGACTATAGAAATCACAAAGTCGGATTCGGATAGTGAAACCTCCTAACCTACCTCATTGTAATATCCTTCGTAATCCTCATGGTGTTCATAATCGTGATCGTAGCCGTCGTCTTCGTCTTCATTTTCCTCCTCTTCGGCCGGTTCCTGGAAGTGGACCTGCCGGTACACCTCGGCCACCTCGGCGGGCTTGTTCACTTGCCCGTTAGATTTGCTCTCTGTGTTCGTGGTCTCGTGAGATTTGGCAGATATGTCGGTGTCGGCGCGCGCGCTGTCGGCCAAATGCTTAGGCAGCCTGAGAGGTGCGACCCCGGAGAAAGGCTTCTCCTCTTTTGTCTCACGTATCGCTTGAGCGGCCGCGGCTTGCAGCTTCTGTTAATATGGAATAGCTTTATAAGCTGGAGTCGGCGAATAGACTAGTAGGCGTAAACAAAATAATGACAAAATAATGTTGATAAACACATGCTTGAGGGTTAAATTGTCAAACGCTACTTTTCCTTAGATTTACAATGGATGGCGATCTGAAACTATGCCGTAGTTTTCTGTGTTTAACTGAAGCACTTTTCACTGTGAACAGAGCTATTAAAAATCGAATTATGTATATAAAATATAATTGGATATAGTTATTTCTTAATATTGGAGTCGAGGAAGTCTTGGTGATTGTAGGACTACCCAATTCATAATGTAAAACAAAGTGGAATACAAGTTGCACTTATGTACATAGCTTTTCACTAATAGACAGCTTTTCATTTTCACTAGAACAAGCTTTGTTACATACCCGGACACACTCCACGACCTTGTCGCGGAACGCAGTTGCCAAATCGACGGATTTGAACTTGACGGCGAGCGTCTCCTGCTCGCCGGCGGCGGTCTCGGCGTAGTTGATGCCGGCCCACGTCCACGCGCGGTCCGAGTTCTTCATCGGCAGCAGCTCAAGATCCATGAATATGAGCATGTTCAACACCGCCTTGTGCACCTTGATGATAAATCATTTATTAAATATCATTGTATTCCACAGAACAAATAGAACAACGACATAACTAGCTTTGCCGAACTAATGATAAATTGGCTGTCGATAGTTGACCTCGGAAATCTTCTCAAATGTTGATTGTTCAGTTTTGTACAACAATACCGACACACAGATATACTATCGATCGATAGTCAGAGCTGATATAATTGATACCATCGATAGTGCATTTGATGTTCAGTTTCGATAGTACATTCGATATCCAGCGTCGATACTATCGAAAGTATTGCTGTGTGTCAAAGGTATATACGCTTACGGGGCTTCTAGGCCTATCGATACTATTGCTATGACTTTTGCTTAACTATCTATAGTGGACATTTAAGCGACAACGCTAGGGATGACTACGAGTACGTTTCACTAGTCGCTCGCAAAAACCGAATCGTCCCTTTTGCCGTTCCACTTGACGACGGTGTTCTGGTCAAGGAGAATGCATCATTGATAATGTCATGAGTACGCGAAGCTCACGACGACCTATCTCCAGAAATATAGTGATAGTTGTAATGTAAGTGTTCCACTTGACATAGCGATCGTAACTGAGTCGAATACGAAAACGGATGGTTATGAGCGCGTTCGTTACATGCGTCTAATGGCACAATGTTTTTAAATATAACTAGAATAAATGATTTATGAACTCTATAGGACAGTCGTTTAATTTAATCCTCTGTCACATCATCACTAACTTATCGTTTTGGTCACAATGTCACATTTGGTCACAATTTGTTACCAAATGCCTAGCTGAAATACAACAAAATGTGCTGGCTGTATTAAATAAACATATGTAGTTACCTGTTCTCGTCTAAGCAATAGTCGGTATGTTTTTCTTTCCGGGTGGTATAGAATTTTCATTTCACCGATACCACGTTCTTTCCATTCGCGGGCTTTCTCGTCGTATCGGAACAACTTGCAGCGCTCTCCAAATACTTTTTCCTGCATTATGAATCAACCAATTTCAAATTAGATACCATCATTCATCACAAGCACATAACCGGATTTTTAACATAATATACTATATATAAATGAAAAATTACCTCGTCCTCTTCACCAGTAGTAACCACAATTTTCTCAGGCAGTGGGACAATGGGTTCATAATGTGGGTCGTACTCCTCGTCGGCCGCGGCGTCGTCTCCGGCCCCGCTCTCATTTTTAGACCTATCTCCCTCTGTGCTAGACACGAACAGCTGCTGCCCGGCGCCTTCCCATTTGAAGTCAGTGTTTTCTAAAATATAAAGGTTTCGTTAGTTAATCACAAACAGATTACAGACGACGACATAATGTTATTGGCGTATGTAAAACTGAGAATGTATAGTAGGCAAACCCAACTCACTTTGTGTATTGAAGCCAGGCCCGCTAGATGACAATGCAGCAAACGTCAAGGTGTTATCTACTTTGAATGGTGTCTCTTTCTTTTCATCGGTATTTGTTTTCGTATTAGATTCAGTCACGTCCGGATTCTTCTGTTCAACTGTAGCGCTCGCTGTCCAGGGCTGTTTGGCACCAAATATAGACGACCCATTTCCAAAGACTTGTGTTTGAGGCGCTGATACATTAGATCCGAAAGAAGGTGCTCCACTGGATCCAAATATAGAACCTAAGGGTTTCGTCTGGTTATTCGCCAAAGAACCTGGGCCGAATAAGCTGCCTTGACTCCCACCACTGAATAAATTTACCGGTTTTGAGTCATCCCCACCAAACAATGATTTTACTTCAGGTTTATCAGACTCTTCTTTTTTATCGCTAGTGGAAAAACTAAATATGGATTTATTTACAGATGTTCCAGGATTCAAACCGCCAAACACAGGGTTAGCTTTTCCAAAAAGAGGGTTATTTTGAGCGGCTCCAAATATAGATTTAGGGTCCGAAGGCGGTTTCTCGTCTGTTGATGTATTTAAAGAATTTAATTTTGGTGGCGCGATTATAGAAGTTTTCGTACTTGCTGGCGTCTGTGTGTCACCGCCGCCAAACGTGGAAGATTTATTTTGTGGTGTTCCAAACAGCGTTTTTTGATCCCCAAGTCCACCAAAAATACTTGGTTTCTGAATAATACTATTTTCCTTGTCAGTGTCATTGGTTATAGTTGTGTTGCTCTCGGCTGAAGTGGGCGTGATTGATTTTGTGTTAGAGCCAATCGCACCTAGGGGAGTGCGGAATACAGTCACGTCTACAGTTTTATCAAAGTTACCAGGGGTGCCATACAGAGAAGTCGCCGGACTGTGGAATGTGGGTGTCGTAAATTTAACAGGCGTGGATGTTGTTGTCGAAACCGGGAAGCGTGCTGAAACTGAACTCATTGGTTTAGCATCCTCATCTTCACCTTCGCAGCCACGGCATCCTTGGCATGGTTCTTTCACTTTATATGTAAAGAAATTCTCTGGCAACATTAGTTCTTTAGCCTTCTGTTTTTCTTCTGCTGTAGCATGTGTTTCACTTACAAATACTACATCATCGGTATCACCCTTTTTGTTTTTGTCTGCTTCGGATTTAACGACGATATCAGACGTACCAAGTCTGGCCTTATCGGCAGCGCTTTTAAATTCCGATGCGACATCTTTGTTCTTGAATCTCAGGCAGAAATTCTGCAGCTTGATCTCCCCTTCGCTGAAATCATTTGCAGCAAAGAGCCATGTTTTTTCATCCTTTGGTGTATAAATTATTTCTGGTGTCAATGCATGATTCAGACATATTTTGTGGACTTGCTCGCGACGCATAACAACTCTAAAAAACGATGAAAAATAGACACAATAAATAAGAATATTAGTATAAAGCTCTAATAATAACTACCTTCAAACCAATAATCTAAGGGGTTCTCGTTTAAAGACCACTTTATATCTTTATGGTGGTACTATATCACCAGGGGTTCAGGTATTAGTTATGAGATGAGGTATCATAAGTTATTTATTTTGAATGTTTATCATTTATTAAGTAACTGAAAATATATCTGAAGTACCCTAGTTCTTAGTACCTATAGCATACTTGAAATATCTTTATTGTCGGTCCTATACATTTGTGTCTCAAGCATTTAGAGTTAGGTAGTTCTTGAATGAATGCTTCAATTTAAGTAATTCAGCAACTTAGTTTCTTCACTCATTCGCTAACTATAGTTCAATATGGCCCAGTAGTTCAGTCCTGCAGTAGCTCAGAGAGCGTACGGATAGTTACTGAGCGAGAGCGAGACAGTTGCACGGCTCGGCTCGCATGACTTTCGCGCCAAATTATTGTTTTAGACAACGCAAGCAAAAATGTTCTATAAAGTATTTACAATAAGACTTAGTATTATTCAGTATTTGTTTGATAGAATTATGTTTGAGGTGATTTTCAGAGTAACGATTGTTTATTTTTGTTTTAATTACGTTTGAAATTTTGACAGACAGCTTTTTTATAATCGTAATTCTAACCTGCCAAAATCTTAAAAGTGATTATATTTTAGTCATAATAGATCCGAATAGATCCGTACACAATACATTAAAAATTGAGCTGAATGAATGTGAAGTAGTGGTGATATTGTGATAGTAGAACTACTGAACTAAATGAACTAGATGAGTGATACATATTTTCGGCTCCCACTGAACTATATCACTCATTTCACTTCACTGAATAATTTTGCGCATGTCTATAGGCATCATTACAAACCTTAACTTCCCTGTATCTTTGTGTTTTAACACTTTTACTACGCCAATCCCACGTTCCTTCCACTCGCCGGAAGTGAATATAAACAATTTCGCTCTATGTCCATATAATTCATCTTCGTTTTCTTCTCCTGTAACAACTTCCACCTAAAAACCGTGACATGTTTTAAGTAAATAAATAAAGCGTAATTTTCAATAAATAAAATACATAAAGAATTAAATCGTACCTTATCTGGCATAGGAATCACTGGGCTAAAATGAATGTGGTGACCTTCATCTTCAGAAGCATACTCATTGTCATCACTCTCGTCACCTTTTTCTCGTTTCGGTGTCTTCACAGGACTTTTACCCTTCGGCGGTGTTTTAGGTTTGAAAACAAAATCAAATGTACCACCCTCTTTGGTACCAAATGTGCTGTTAGTATTTGCACCTACTTGTGGGGTAGGCAACAAAGGTGGTTTGACTGAAGTCTTTTCAGTTTCTTCATTTTTCTTTACACTAAAATTAAGAGACGCGTCATTTTTAGTAGACGATTTCGGTGTCTCGAATATATTGTTAGAAATAGTTTTCTGATCTCCAAAGGTAAGAACACTAGTAGAGGTGTCCTGGGTTGTTGGGACACCAAATCTAAATTTATGTGCACCAGTTCCGTCAAATATAGAACCCAGGCCAGATTTTTGCTCATCTCCTGTAGTTGCAGCTGGTATTCCGAAATTAAACTTAGGGCCTGAACTGATGGAACTAAATATCGATTTTGTATCTTTCGAAACAGCGTTAGGATCTTTAGGACTATTGCATGCACTGCAATTTTGCATACTTTCTTCATTTCTTACTAAACATTGTTTGCATTCCCAAGTTCCCTCTTTTGGCTTGAATTTGTCACCCCAACCAGTCACAGTTGGTGTTGTTACTACATCAGTTTTTGTCGGCGCATTAGTAGCTGGAATTCCAAATTTAAATTTCATTGTGTTGTCAGTGGCCAGTTTAATACCAGGTTTAGCAGCTGATGGATCTTTCGGATTATCGCATGCTGTGCAGTTTTCAACCGCAGCTTCGTTCCGCACTAAGCAATTTTGACATTCCCAAGAGCCTGGTTTCGGTTTAAACGCATCTCCCCATCCACCTGGGGTAGCAGTGATTACAGCTGTTGGCGCGCTAAACACGTGCTTTGATATTGTGGCAGATTTTGAATCATTAGTCAAACTTTGAGGCTTAGGTTGTTCACAGCAAGCACATTTGTCATAACTTTCTAAATTGTTTGTGTAACAAGTTTCACAATGCCAAGATCCAGGTTTAGGTTTGAACTTATCACCAAAGCCAGCCTGAGTGCTTTGTTTAGCAGCATTTTGTTCTTCTTTAGCTGCCTTACTATTTTCAGTCATTTTTGATTGGGCCGATTTTACGGCTTCAATGAAGTCATCACAAGTCTGTACAGTTTTGAAACGGAGGCAGAAGGTTTCTGCAACTAACTCTCCATCTGAAAAATCTTTGGCACACCAGGTGACAGCTTTATCAATATTCGGCATTTTTTGGAATTTAATTTCTTTGGTAAGAGCATGGTTACAGCACACTTTCATAATTTGTTCTCGTCTCATAAGAAGCCTCACTTTTTGATTGTTATCTTTGTGCACTAACAACTTTATATTTCCAAGACCTCTTTCTTTCCATTCTTTTGTAGCAGCGTCAAACCTCAATAATTTTGCACGGTGTTCAAACAAAATATTTTCGTCCTCTTCGCCTGTTTTTTGATCTACCAACGCCGGTAACGGCACTACAGGTTTGAACTCTACATTGGGTTCATATTCTTCCACTGTGTCTGAATTGTTCAATTTATTTGAGACATCTTTATCTTCTGTTGTAACATTGGAATTAGATGGGCTGCTAACCAACTGCTGGTTACTAAATATATTTTTAAATGGACTGCTGGTGTTTGTTTTGAAACTTAGTCCACTAAATATATTTGTCTTTGTGGTTGAGGGTTCTGTTTGTGTTACAGTTTTGGTATCATCTTGCACTGGCTTAAATGTAGGTGTACTACTAAATGTAAAGCCTCCGACGTTGTAACCAGTCTTTCCAATCTGAGGATTGCTATTAGATCCTGTATCTTTATTCATTGGGGTACTGGGTAGGTTTGATGACTTGACAACAGATTCTCGAGTCACATTTGGATCTGTCTTAGGGGTGCTGGATGTGCTGGCACCAATGGACCCTTTGCGAGCTTCTTCGAATTTATTATAAAATTGTAGAGCAATATCAGCTGTTTTAAAACGAATACAGAATTTTTCTAAAATTACAGCCTCATCAGCAAAGTCGTTTGCAACCCAAAAGTATGCCTTAGTTTCATTCTTCATTGGCTTGATCTCCATTTCAGGTGTAATAATATGATTGGCACATATTTTATGAATTTGTTCTCGCCTCATTAAAACTCGAACCTTTCCAGTGACTTTGTGCTTCAAAAGTTTCATTTCGCCAATCCCTCTTTCTTTCCATTGTTTATCAACGAATCGGAATAATTTCGCTCGTGAACTAAATATCACATTTTCATCTTCTTCGCCAGTAGTGACCTTTACTTCAGCAGGTAAAGGTATGATTGGTTTAAAATCCGGACATGGATCATAGTTCTCAACAGAGGTGTTACTTCTTTCTGAAAGAGTTCTAGACTTATTGAGGCTAGTATTTGGCGATTGTCCAGAAAAAATACCGTCTACAACACTTCTAGAATTGTCCAAGGCGTCACCAAGGTTCGAGGAATATGACTCGTTTGAGGCATTAGTAGAAATACCAGTCGATGTAGCAGTCTTAAATACAGCAGATTGGTTCCAATTACTCAAAGGACTTCCCGTTGTGTTTATATTGAATTTATTGCCAGAAGAAGGAAAACTGAATACAGGAGGGGATACCACTTTTGTGTCATTGGTAGACGGCATTGCTATTTGATAATTATGTGGCGTACCTTTAATATGTTTGGAAGGGATGGTGACACTAAGAATTGGAGCTGGGGTGGTTGTACAAGTCGGCAAGGGATCTGAAGATGTAATAACAACATTAACCGGCAAAGATCGGGGTATATCTTTTGAGTCCACATTAGACATTGACAAAGGCTTGGAAGCACTGACTGCCGACACAGGTGGCACTGTTACCGAGGGAACAGTTGGAATAGTAGAAGTAGATGGCAATGTAGGAACTGTAGTTGCGGTAGCGACCCCAGGGCCTGTAGGTGCAGCTGGTACATTCGGAGCTACAAGTTGTGAAACATCCAAATACATTGGATCAGTTGGATAAACACCATGATAATTAATTTGCCCTCTAGTGGGATCAAAAATTTGAGGAGCTCCTGGCACTTGAGTTGCTTGGCCAAACTGTGAATACTGACTGTACAAATTATACAAGTTCTGGCCGTACAGCTGATATGGGTTTGGTGGTACGGGAAAAGGTGGCATAAGACGCTGATTAAATGGTGGCATAACTTGAGGAGGAAACTGTAACTGAGCAGTAAAGTTACTAGCATTTTCGCTTGTTCTATATTCCTCTTCTAAGTTGTACAAGTCACTCTCATCAATGTTCTGTTCTGAAGAAGCTTTTTTAAGCTTATTTATTTCTTTTTTCATTTCAGCAATTTGCTTTTTCAACTCGCCTACATCTTTGCATTCATTTCTACATTCATCTACTTGATCTTTGACTTGATCCACAGATATTTTAAGGAGTTTGAATTGATCTGTGGTGTTTTGTATGTTAGTATGAATAGTGCTTATGATTTCATTACCCAATTTGCGATTTTCTTCAAACCATCTCTTTGTTTGATCCATAAAATCATTCATTGTTGTATCTCGTTTCTGCAAATTTTTTATTTCGGTTTCTATCCTTTCCAAATAGCGGTGATCAATATGAGTTGATTCTAGCATTTGTGAGTCAATAGCAGTTCTATAACTGGTCACATTTCTGTTCGTCGCCACTTTAGGAGTGGAACTTAAGTTTCGGAAAACATGATTGCTCCTGTGTGCAACATTTTCACTTCCAACTAATGAAACATTCTCATCTGATGAATACTTTCCATCTACATCATTAGTTACTGAGCTCGAAAGATCAGGGTCCACTCTATTTATCAATGTTTCAAGATCATCAATTAACTTTTGAATCTCTCCATACAATGGATCATTTTTATAAACTTCACTTTGTTTTAAGCTTTCCATAGCTTTGTATGCAATACCTCTTGCTCTAGCAATCAATGTGATATATTTATCTTTGGGGCTATTTTCTTCTAAAGCAATTTTTTTGTAAGTTTGGCTTAAGTGATAAAGTGCTTCAGGTGATTTCAAATTACAAAGAAGTTCTACAGCTTTATCATACTCTGAATCATTAATGTGATTAGTAGCTACAAAGAGTTTGCTCTCTTCAAGCAAAGTATTTATCTCTTTGGTGGTAAGTTCTTTATGTGTGTAGTCAAACAATCTCTTCTCAGGAAGTTTTATGACTATTTTGCTTTTCAATTTTTCTAAAAGAGGTATTGCTGAAGAATAATACAACCCAGCTCTTTTTTCAAGATTGTTTTTCTCATCAACAGCTGTTGTTAGCTTGGCTCGTTCACTAAATATATGAGCAACTGTACATAAAAGCTCTGGATCTAAGCCATGATTGTCAATACACCGCACTACTTCAATACCTCTGCTCAATGTTGCTCTAATGTCAGTAAGATCTGCTCCTAATTTATTTTGACTAAAGAGATAGGCAAGTTCCCACCACTTCAATTGAGGGATATTACACTGTAAGTCTGTGATGATAGCAGGAATCACAATGGGTTTATCTGCAGGCATGTAGCCTATTTCTTTGGATTTTTGTTGCTTTGATGTCAATGCAGCACAGTAAAGAAAAGCATGAATGTCTAATTTATTTAATGATTCGGGACCACAATTGGATGCACTTGGTGTAAGAGTATCAAACAAGGTACATTTGAAATGAGCTAAGTTTTTGTAGTTCAGTATGATCCAAACAAAATGGTGCAATGAATTTGCATATTCTCTTTGAGCATCAACATCAATAGCTTCTACTTCAATTCTCCTTGGTAATCTTAGTGTGGGTGTATTGAAAGCATTTGATGTAGCAAAGTGAGATGATTTCATTTTACTCAAGTGATCTCTGTTGGTAAAGATTTTTTCATATAGCTTGTCCCTCCAATGTGTCCCTGAACAGCATTGAGAAACACGGTCCAAAAAAGATTGGCTTTTATCATGGCTATTGGAAATTAAGTAATGTCCAGCTTGAGAACATCTGTATGATCCTTCAGAATGCCAGCGATTGACAGCTTGTTGTTGTTTTTCAGGAGCATTTATGAGCCAGTTAATTTTGGATTCCATGGGTGCAGTGTGCCATGCAATGAGCATTAAAGGTGCTGCAAATTGAGTGGCATCTCGCCAACTCATTTGGTCTTTTTTAGCTTTCTTCAAAAGATAAGTAGCAGAATGGAATGCAAATTGTCCTCTGTGATGTTTCAAAAGACTTGCATGAAATTCACCAAAACCAGGTGTAGCTCCAGCTTTGGTTACATTCTCAATGTCTTGGTCATACATAAAAAGAAGATCATTAGTCTCAACCAGACTTTTAGAAGGGCCACTTGGCGTTTCAGTCAAACTCAAGACACACATGCGTTCTCTGACAGTGAGTAAAAGTAACTGATAAAGCCAATCGTTTGCATTATGAGAGTTGTGCTTGAGAAGCTCGGCTAAAGTTTCATACCAAGCAAAATTGTTGTGAAAAGTTTTGCCTCCAAATTCAACATTGCAACTGTGATCTATTGCCTTTTTTATTTGATTAGTGTGAAGATAATGTTTGAGTAGTCGAGCATGAAGTATGGCATCCATAGGTCTCACCGCCAGCTCAGAAGTCAGCAGGTCAACAAGTGCCTCAGAATCTGGATTTGCCATAGTAACAAGCTTTTCACGAAGTCTGAAAGTTATTGGGTGTCTTGGGAATATTGCTTCAGCTTTTTCGCACCAGTATCTGGCACGTCCAGGGTCTATTGTAACTTCATCATCAACCAGCAGTTCACATACTAAAACAATACCATAAAATGTTACATTGTCTATTTAGCCTCAAGGATGAATAGGCATAGGCGTAAACAAAAGAATGACAAAAGAATGTTAATAACACACACATCTGTGAGGGGTAATCATGAATGCATGAAAATAATAAAAGATAGAGTCAGAGTCGCTAACTGAGGGTTCTGTACCTGTACTGTAAACTGAATTCGGGGTCCACTTAATTCCACCTAGCAAAAATATCACAATATTTTTTAACAGCAAAAATACATTTGTTTTTCATAGTGTTTATATGAAAGACAAAGTTATATTTGCGGTTGATGAAAATGTGCTATATCTCAAAAACTACCGGTTTGATCGCATTCAAACCAATTTTTGGAAACATCCATCTCTCAACTGTTACTTTTATAAAAAATGGTTTTAGAAACCTTAATGTCATTTTCAAGACCTATCTATAGACACATATTAGGTTTAAGTATTTTTTTTTTGTTTAAGTTTCATGTATGGGACTGATGGAAGATTGTTTAAATCATTTTTTTACTTTTTGTACCCGAATCAGCAAGTGGTGAACAAGATGCGTAACAAGTTTCAGCAGTGTGATGCTATTAGTTTCAGAATAAAGTGGCTGTGACATATGGACAGATGGATAGACAGCCAGACAGGCAGACTAGACGAAACTATAAGCATTCCGTTTTTGCCATTCGGCTACGGAACCCTCAAAAGAAACAAAAAAGTTAATAGAAGTGGATCAGTAATCACACAATGCCTGAACAGATCTAAAATAAATAAACCAGGGATTAACCCAGATAGTACAGCAAAATAATGACTTTGAAATTAAGATGCCTAGTGGGACATAAACTTAATATAGCTATTATTGGGTTTGGTATCTTCTTAGCCATAATGTACGCATTTTTTTGCCTTAGAAAGTCCTTCTCCCCTTTAAACATGATCAAGATCAACAAAATAAAAAAATAAGGAGTCAATCAAAATCAATATTTGATGAGTTTCACTATCATATCTTAACACATAATTGAGGAGCTAAACCTCGGACAGACGGACATGGCGGTAAAAATTTAGTACCTGGACTGCTGATTTTGGCAAGTGCAATTTAAAAAAAAAAAGGTTTTTGGCAAAATGCAAAATTTCAGCATCAACAAACTCATAGTATTACTATTTTTTTAAATTACAATATTTGTATGGGCTTCTACTGCAAACAGGTTATTATTACGTCAATTTGCCTTTTACCTGGACTGGACTTCTAGTGCTTTCTTTACTTCTGTCACATTAGGGGGAGGGGAGCAAAGAGCTCTGCCCCACTGGTACTGTGCCTAAACTTATGGACTGGAAAACAGCGGTTGGAGTGTAAAAAAGGGTGTGCAATGCATTTGAGGTAGATCAGGTTTCATACTTTTAAAAGAAATGCTGAACTCCGACCAAAACAGAGGTTCCAGCATAAAAAAATAAAGAAAAGTTGGTTGTGTAGGTTACCCATATTGCAATCTATATTTATAGTATAGAAAAAGGCTAACTTACTGTCCAGAATAGTACTGGTCTGCGCAGGGTCTATATCGAGGGAAGTTTTGAATTGTTCAAGTGCTTTTTCCTTTTGTCCCAATTTTTGTAAAGCCTGGCCGAGAAGTTTGTAAGCCGCCGCGTTATTGTCCTTCTGGGTAAGGTACTGTTCAACATATCTCTGGCAACTTGCATAGTCACCTACTTCATAGTACAGTCGCGCAACAGAATAAGCCCGGGTTTTGAACTGAAAATAACATTTTGCAGCGGTTATTGCTATAACCCTTGAAAACATGATCGTCATCATAACGTAACGTATGTGTGTAATACTCACTTCTTTTACCGACAACTTCGATATTAAATTCTCCACATGTTTATCGACGTCCTTTTTATTTCTATACATTTTCACAAGAAATCACTATATATTTGCAACCAATTTGACCGTTTTTCACTAGCACAAAATGAAATCGCGTGGGGTTAAAGACAGGCATTCGTTTTTTTTAAGATTACGAATTCAGTTTAGTGATGGAATCCCTAGGCCAGTACACTCACTATCGATAATGTATGTTGTATGTGTAGTACTCTTGAAACTATGATGCTGTTAAGGTTTCTTTTTACAGTCTGTGGGATATAATAGATTAATATATTTACGATCTATTTTATATCCTGAGATATAAAATACAAATACAAATACAGATATAGATTATCTTCTTAGTTTAGTATGGGATCGTCCACCACGATCGTGTACCAAATAAAATTTAATTATTAGTAATTTAAAAAAATAGCAAATTCTATCAATAAACAAACTATTTTATTATATTAATAAAATGTTGCCCAGTGTTTTTTTTTATTTTTGTCGTAAAATATCGATATCCTGCAAATATCACTTCCTTGTTTTAATGTTTACCACAGATGAAGAAAGAAAGGTTCGCTCCTTAGGTTCGCTCGCTCGCTTCTAGGTTCGCTTTGTGCTTTACGTCTCTATGTCTATGGGTGTCTGTGAATCACAGATTAGGTGTGTGTGAATCAAAAAATGATTAAACAAAGCGCTTTGAAGCACTTCCCTCCAGCTTCGCGCTTTTTCTGTCTCATCTTGTTGACCAACCAAACCAGTGGACCAAAGAGTATACTAGTAGTTAGTAGTAATACTATAATATACTATACTACTATACTTCCGTAGTAAAAAATACTACGGGAACAATGGACTCTGTCTGTCCAAAGAAGCCGTGAAGCTAGTAGGTTTGCTAGTAGGTATACAAATTAGAAAATAATAAACCTGACAGTTAGAGAGCAGCAGTCTCTATGTCTATGGGTGTCTGTGAATCACAGATTAGGTGTGAATCAAAAAATGATTAAACAAAGCGCTTTGAAGCACTTCCCTCCAGCTTCGCGCTTTTTCTGACTGTCTCATCTTGTTGACCAACCAAACCAGTGGACCAAAGAGTATACTAGTAGTTAGTAGTAATACTATAATATACTATACTACTATACTTCCGTAGTAAAAAATACTACGGGAACAATGGACTCTGTCTGTCCAAAGAAGCCGTGAAGCTAGTAGGTATACAAATTAGAAAATAATTAATAAACCTGACAGTTAGAGAGCAGCTACTTATTTACTCCTATACTCTCCTGATCCTTTCCTTATTCCGTATTCCACTTTTATACCGATTTCCTTTTCCTTTTCCCTAAATTTACATGACACTGGCCTTACTGGATTATTCATCTGTGCTTGTCCCACCATTGGCTGTTGGCTGGATGGACATAGTCTACTACAAGCCGTAAAACTCGTACTGAAAAAAAACCTGTCATGCTGTCCACAGATTAGTAAGAGTTTATTATGCTGTCATGATGTGTGTTTTATTTAGGTTCCATTTTTATGTATAAAATGGTTTGAATTTTTATTTGAAATTGAAACATTTCAGAAAATTTCATACATCATATCAAAAGATTAAGGTGTATTATCTAAAATGGGTGATTCCGAGTTTGCTTACGGATCGTCCCTGTCTCTTGATTCCATGAAAGTAATTGCTGAGAGTGTAGGGATTGCAAACCTTGGCGATGATGCTGCCAAAGAATTAGCTGATGATGTTTCTTATCGCCTCAAAGTTATCGTTCAGGATGCAATGAAATTCATGCATCATTCAAAGAGACAAAAATTATCAATCACTGATGTAGACCACACCTTGAAGACTAAGAATATTGAGGTAAATATGAGAACTTTTTGGTCAATACTAACGTACTATTTTGAGACAAAATTATATTTTGTTTTGCAATAGGATGAATTTTATTGCTGGTATAACCAGTGTGTTTTAGTAACAAACATTCTTGTTTTGGTTCTAGCCACAGTATGGATTCATTCAGCCAGACTCACTTCCATTCAGATTTGCATCTGGTGGTGGAAGGGAACTCCATTTCATAGAGGAGAAAGAGATAGACTTATCGGAAATACTATCTGCCCCTCCGCCGAAGGTGCCACTGGATGTGTCTGTGCGAGCTCACTGGCTTAGCGTGGATGGAGTGCAACCAACAGTGCCAGAGAACCCACCACCTCTTTCAAAAGAGGCTCAGAAGCTGGAGTCTGTTGATCCTATCAGTAAACTTAGCAAGCCCACTAACAAAGATGCAGCAGGTATAACTTCCATTATTTTCATCATAGATAAAGTATAGGAAATTATAGTTGTTTACGTGATTATTGTTAAAACATACTGCACTGACCTAGATACTAGATGAACAGGGTGCAGGGCAAAGAAATGACAAAATAGTTTTAAAATATAAATTTCTTAATTTAGGTAAACCAATGTGTGGTAAAGCTGCAAGACTTAAAGCATCTGAGTCCGTCCATGTGAAGCAATTAGCAACTCACGAGCTTAGTGTGGAGCAACAATTGTATTACAAGGAAATAACAGAGGCTTGTGTTGGTAGTGATGAAGGGCGACGAGCGGTAAGAAAAAGAACAAATTTGTTATTTATTTCTGTTCTAAGTTGTATGCGCAGTCACAAGCACTGTAATACATATTGTATGAGTATGTTGGATTTAGAACTTTATTGCAAAGATACTTGACAAGCATGCTTTATAAGTTGTATTTCAATGATAAAATTACTGTATGGTCGCATTCTCACATGCCTAACCAACTTAAGTGCTAAGTTTTCTTGACAATCAACTTGACAATTTTCGAATAAAAGTGGTTAGGTGCAAGAGACCTCGACCATAGTACCATCTCATAACACATATATCTATTATTATTTATATTTCAGGAAGCATTGCAATCCCTTGCCTGTGATCCTGGTCTCCATGAAATGTTGCCACGTATGTGCACATTCATCTCTGAGGGTGTAAAAGTTAATGTGGTACAAAACAACCTGGCATTGCTCATCTATTTGATGAGAATGGTAAAAGCATTGCTGGACAACCAGTCTTTATACCTGGAAAAATATGTAAGTTGAAATTCTTTCATTATTTTATGACTGATTGTGTTGATGTATTTTTTTAACACCTTACATTACATAGAAAAAGTTAAAAAAATATATATTTAAGTGGAAGTAAGTGGACCCCGAATCCAGTTAGGGTGGCACGAAACCCTCAGTGCGCGGGTCCGACTCGCACTTCACCGGTTTTTTTTAGTTGCATGAGCTGATCCCGTCCGTTTCGACGTGCATCGTTTCGCGACAGCTGTGCTTGCGTCCGGAAATGGACAATCACTGGGCGCTCCGCGACTTCGCTGCTAGGCTGATGGCGCAGATCTGCAAGACATTCAACACATCCACCAATAATCTACAGACGAGGGTCACGCGGTAAGAATTCCGAGTGTACTTGATAGTAGAGGTAGAATGAATATGAGATCCATCTAGTCTAGTATTGTAGGATTTTAAACTTTCGCGTTGCATGCCCGGCCCCGTAATTTTAATAGTCCTATTCATGGCAATGACGATTCCAACAAAGTAAAAAAGATGAAATTCGGTTAATCCGTTTTCGAGTTACAAGTAATATAACTAACACATTCTTTTATGTAAATTTCAAATTGATAATTATGAAAACAAACCAAACTTGTTCCAGCCCGGTTCGGAATCTACCGGGTCTAGAATGTAAACTATCTTTGGACCCACCCATTATATACATAAATAAAATCTCTATATTTGTTTCAGTATATTTTTCTTTTAGGGACATTACTAACTGTCAATGTTTTATTATTATTAATATTTAAGAAATAATAACACTCATTTCTTGTTTCAGTTTATTTGCTAAAGCGCTCCAATGCCCGTCGCAAACTAATAACGAGAGTGGCGTCGGCCCCTCGATGCTCACGAGCATGAAGGAGTCCGAGAAAACTCCCCTCGCGTCGCTCTACGGTGCCGTACAAGGGCTGGCCGAGCTTGGACCCGAGGTCGTTAAGGTAAAGCACTATATGTACCTATATTACGAATAACCAAAGCAATGGAAGAAAACAGCTCACGTAAAATATGTACTAATGACCCTCCATAGCTTCACACGGTCGTGACTCATGATCTCTGGTAATAGAATGAAGAATATAAAATTGGGGCGTGGCGTGTGTCGCCGCGAAATGCACAAACAGAAATTACTCCCTATAAATACATTGAATATTTCACACTGACAAGCTGTGCAAACGCGCTATGCCACTACGTAATGGATCGACGCCCTACGAATCGATGCGATCACTGTGCGAGCGAAACGTAAAATCACCGCCTCTCTATCAGTCTGCCTTATTGGCGCGCGACGTTGCGTGTGATCTTTGTACTTAACAACAGCGTCCTAGTAGTTGTAACGCACACATACATAATTTAACGACACTGATTCGCTTTGGGTAAGCGAGCTCGGATCCATCTCTTCTTTCCATGACCTGAGAGTGTTATATAGTCTATACTCAATACCAATCAAATACGTAGCTTAAAGATGAAATAAGAAACCAAAAATGGCGCACGGGCGGGATTCGAACCAGCATCTTTCTGGCTTACCGGGCCAACTGCTCTTCCAATTGAGCTACCGTGCTGTCGGTCCGACCGCGCGAAATTCTTGGTCTCTTAGTATACGTCATTGCGTGACGTTAGCGCCATCTAGCCGTCTGTTTATGCAACAGCGGGCCAAGTAGTTATTTACAGAATAAATTCAACTTGGAAATGATGACGCTTCGCTATACAATGGGTTAGAATGTTTTTTTTTTTCGAATTTTCGAGGTTCGTTCCCGCCCGTGCGCATTTTTTGGTTTCTTATTTCATCTTTAAGAATATAAATATGACACTGTGCGTGTTTAAAAAAAAACATTCTAACCCAAAATACGTAGCTTTTTAATAATGAAAAAAAAAACAATTTTCGTCAAATTGCTTCCAAAGATAAGCACCTAGAAACCTTGAAACTTTCAAATCCCAATTCCAATTTCGCGGTCTACCTATACTAGTAATCACCGATGTATATATCTTCACAGGTATTCATCTTGCCCCGCGTGAGGTGGCTAGGCGAGAGAGTGGAGGGCGCGCTCAGCGGACTGGGCGGCGCGGACCGGCTCGCGGCCGGCAACCTCAAGCACCAGCTGCTTAAAGTGCTGGCGCCCGTCGTGAGAGACCTGCGCCAGCCGCCGGACCTGCCAGACGAGTACAAGTGAGTAGCCTTAAGTACTGCTAGCAGTCTGAAGTATGTAGCCTTAAGTACTGCAAGCAGTCTGGAGTGAGAAGCCTTGAGTTCTGTAAGCAATCTGACTAGCGTGGACGAGTCAAACACTAGCTGCAGACCGGCACGAGCACTGAGGCTAAGAACTCACGGCGCGATTTCCTCCCGCGTCCGCAGCCTCTGTCTGTAGAATGCAGATCTGTATGTAAAAATTTAAAACAAAACTCACGCCGCGGCGGCCGCGGTTTGATTGCGAATCCCGCGCGGTTTAGTTGAAATTAGCTTGAAATCGCAGCCGCGGCGGCTGCGGGGCCGCAAAAATTGGCGAGCTCGTGAGTTTTGAATCAAAAACGCTCTCAAGAAAATCGCGCCGTGAGTTCTTAGCCTGAAAGTATTTAGGGGCTTCGGCCCCATTTTGGCTAGACATCGAGAACTGATACCTTAATTACCTTAGAGACAATTTTCACAATATTAAATATCAGTGTGGTCTAATTTGGTTGAATCGTACGAAAGAAGTAAATAATATTACCAAATGTAAACAACCAGTGAAACGCCCTTTTTAACTTTTAATCAGTTTATTTCAACACGAGCAAAACTTATAGCGTACAAACAATGTGCGAGAGAGAGAGATATATCTGACAGCAAGTTAGCGCGCCAATGCGCGCGCATCTATACTAATATTATAAAGCTGAAGAGTTTGTTTGTTTGTTTGTTTGTTTGTTTGAACGCGCTAATCTCCGAAACTACTGGTTCGAATTGAATAATTCTTTTTGTGTTGGATAGTCCAGTTATCGAGGAAGGCTATAGGCTATATAACATCACGCTACGACCAATAGGAGCAAAGATATAGTGGTAAATGTGTAAAAAACGGGAGAAAGAAGTCACTTTTCCACGCGGACGAAGTCGCGGGAAAAAGCTAGTTACAAATAAAGGATGCGTTCAGAAATGTCTAACAGTCGGCCATACTGAACAACTGCTCGTCTCGAGCAGACAATTTAAAATATTACAAAATACACGCCTCTTAGACTACTGTCTTCCTAAAAACGATGTTACAAAAAGTGCCTCTCAAGGCTACTCGACTTCTTAATGTCGACTTTTGACAACAAGTGCCTCTTAAGGCTATCGACTTCTTAATGCCAATATTTAACAACAAGTGCCTCTTAAGGCTATTGACTTCTTAATGCCTACTATTGAAAACAAGTACCTCTTAAGGCTATTGACCTTTTAATGCCAACTTTTGAAAACAAGTGCCTCTTAAGGCTATCGACTTCTTAATGTCGATAGTCTACAACAAGTGCCTCTCAAGGCTATCGACTTCTTAATGCCGATATTCTACAACAAGTGCCTCTTAAGGCTATCGACTTCTTAATGCCGATATTCTACAACAAGTGCCTCTTAAGGCTATCGACTTCTTAATGCCGATATTCTACAACAAGTGCCTCTTAAGGCTATCGACTTCTTAATGCCGATACTCTACAACATGTGCCTCTTAAGGCTATCGACTTCTTAATGCCGATATTCTACAACAAGTGCCTCTTAAGGCTATCGACTTCTTAATGCCGATACTCTACAACAAGTGCCTCTTAAGGCCATCGACTTCTTAATGTCGATATTCTACAACAAGTGCCTCTTAAGGCTATCGACTTCTTAATGCCGATATTTAACAACAAGTGCCTCTTAAGGCTATCGACTTCTTAATGCCGATATTTAACAACAAGTGCCTCTTAAGGCTATCGACTTCTTAATGCCGATATTCTACAACATGTGCCTCTTAAGGCTATCGACTTCTTAATGCCGATATTCTACAACAAGAGCCTCTTAAGGCTATCGACTTCTTAATGCCGATATTCTACAACATGTGCCTCTTAAGGCTATCGACTTCTTAATGCCGATATTCTACAACACGTGCCTCTTAAGGCTATCGACTTCTTAATGCCGATATTGAACAACATGTGCCTCTTAAGGCTATCGACTTCCTAATGCCGATATTTAACAACAAGTGCCTCTTAAGGCTGTCGACTTCTAAATGCCGATATTTAACAACAAGTGCCTCTTAAGGCTATCGACTTCGTAATGCCGATATTCTACAACAAGTGCCTCTTAAGGCTATCGACTTCTTAATGCCGATATTTAACAACAAGTGCCTCTTAAGGCTATCGACTTCTAAATGCCGATATTTAACAACAAGTGCCTCTTAAGGCTATCGACTTCTTAATGCCGATATTCTACAACATGTGCCTCTTAAGGCTATCGACTTCTTAATGCCGATATTCTACAACTAGTGCCTCTTAAGGCTATCGACTTCTTAATGCCGATATTCTACAACATGTGCCTCTTAACGCTATCGACTTCTTAATGTCGATATTCTACAACAAGAGCCTCTTAAGGCTATCGACTTCTTAATGCCGATATTCTACAACTAGTGCCTCTTAAGGCTATCGACTTCTTAATGCCGATATTCTACAACAAGAGCCTCTTAAGGCTATCGACTTCTTAATGCCGATATTCTACAACATGTGCCTCTTAAGGCTATCGACTTCTTAATGCCGATATTATACAACAAGAGCCGGTAGTTCACTTTGACTAGTGAAAATATTAATCTCAGAGAAATACAAATAAGGTACAAGATGTAAAGTAAATAAAGTACAAGATGTAAAGTAAATAAAGTACAAGATATTAGTGTATCTTAATGGCAATCAAATCAACATTGACGCAAGGTAAAATATACAATTAGACTTTAAAAGTTCAAACAAAGTAAAAAATTAAATTACACTTACAATTAACAGCTTTATTTATGGCTGTTATTAAAACATGAGCGTAGTAAAGAAGTGTCCAACCCTTTAATGGCACTCTGGCAAAATTATTTGAATAAATTGAAATACTATTTATACAGATGCAATTACTTAGTTACATCCTCCCAATATGAAACAATATAACATAAACAGGGCATAAAGTAATGTAAATACAAGAATTATATTAATAAATATATTACAATAATAGATGTCAAATCAATATTAACACAGGGATACAATTGAGTGTGTAGTATACTCGTATTGTATTTTTATTTAACAGAAGTTAAGCAACCTTAAATAAAATGTAAGTTGTGGGATTTAAGTTTATTTATACAGACTTTCTTAATGGAATTTAATTTGAATTAAACATTGATATTCATTTCGAAAGACATACCAGTGAGATTAAATATTGCACTTCCATCAGTCATCTGAATCGAATGATCAGAAATAGGATTGTTAATGGGCTTCAACTTAGCGCGAGCCATTACATTTTCACATGCCCGAGAACGACCCTGGGTACTATTTTTATTACGTTTAGTGGGGAGAACCAAAACAGACCCAATGACGGGATCTTCACACGTGACTATGATATTGTTTACGCCAGGTTGTAATATACAAACGTCATCAGTAGGTACCAGCTGAAAACGTTTGTTGTCTTCGTGAATTTTAGGTAGTTCGGAAAACGTATTTGCATTATACATGCGCAGCGATGTTGGAGTCTTTATAACATATACGTCCGCATATTCTGTGAAAGGTTGACCAATAATAACACCTATGTCGTGAGCGCAATCCGGTACCACATAAGCTGAGGCCTCACAGGCCTCGTCTTCTGCATTTATATAAATCCAAGTTGTACCTGCAGGTATTATTTTTGATTCGCCAAATCCTTTGATAATGCAATCAGATTCACATGGATCGTAATCGATTGTAACTCCCTAGCAACAGACTCTGTTATTATTATACACGTACTTCCGAAATCAACAAATGCATACGTGTTACATCGTTAATTTTAACATTCATGTAATATTTACTGCTACCTGAAGCGTCATTAATTATTTAAACCGACTGTGAATTTCTATTTTGTAGCTTTAAACAATCGTCCTTAACGTGGCCTGTCCGATTGCAATACGAACATTTTTTGTTTTTCGTATAACAGTTCATTTCATCGTGACCACGTTTTTTACAAAAAGAACAAGTGTTATCGTTATCACTCGCCGTATGCTTGTTCGTAGGGCATTTAATCGCGACATGGCCGTATCGTTTACACAAATGACATCTCGCTTGACTGTATTTTAATCTGTTTCTTTCACCGAAATCTGCTTGCGCAAATGAAGACAAATACCTAATCAGACTTGACGAGTCTCGACAACCGGCAGAAATTGCGCCGACTTCTATCAAATTATCACCTATTGTCCCTATTATAGCTTCTGTTATGAGTGTGTCGGGTAGACCGCAAGCATTACCTAAGGCAAGTTTGTCGTAATAAAATTGTAAGTAAGGCTCATCTGGGCGTCGGACTATATTAACCAAATCACGTAATAATCGTAATTTACTACGATTAGATGGAAATGCTTTCAAGAGTCGTGTTTTCCAATCATTCCAACTAAGGTTTAATTCACTTAAATGATCATACCAACGCTTAGCATATCCTTTTAGCTTTGATGTACTATTAAATATAATCGTTTTTTCGTCCCAGCCGTACATAAAGGCGATACCTTCAATCTTACTTATCCACTGCTCAATAGTAACATTAGACTGAGGGTCAAAATCGGGTAGTGGGTCGTTACCACCTACATATCTAATACAATTAGATTGGGACTGTTGTTTAGTGCTATTAACAAAGGGTGTAATTACAGGAATGTTTTGTGGTACAAATGTATCGTTACAACTACCCGGCGCGGCAACGTATGCACTTTCTACGGTGGTTGGATTTGTGTTGTCGGATGGGTAGGATGAACCCGCCACGGGGACCGAATGACGGCTCGATGTAGGTAAACACTGAACACGACTATTATTCGCAGTGTTGTTAACAGGACCGGCGACATAACTGTGAGCATATTCATTATATGTAGGCACATAAGCGGTATCGTCAATACATGGTCGACCGTCGCCTTCACCGTAATCGTAACACATTTCTTCTCCAGGTGCGACATCGTAACATGCATTATAGTGTTCACTTTCATACCTCGGTCTGTTGTAACCACCATTCGGAATCGATGCACCTGTATACTGGCCGGTGTGCCAGCGGACTCCACTCGGAACAGACACGGCGTCGCCAGCATCAACAACGCCGCCGGCGCCGGCCGCCGCTATGCCGCCGCCGTCCGCCTCAACGCCACCGGCGCCTCCCGCCATAACACCGCCGCTACCTTTTCTACTGCCACCGACGCATGTAACGCGGGACCGCATACGTTTTGGGGCTCGGCGTAAAATAGATCGTCGCCTGGAGATGTCTTCCAAAATTTCACGGCGTAACGAATCACAGTCACCATTTTCGTCATCACGATCACTCAAAATCCGTTTCATATTGGTTTACTAGTCACAAATCTGTTGTTTTTATCACACCCACAGCATCTTACCGAACAGTTTTATGTAAATATTTACCGAAATGGAATCACTGGTGTATAATAGATGTCCAAGTACCTACTTCACAGTTGAAAAACCCGATTTTAGGCAGCGCGCCCGCGCGCGGTCAATGGCGTCGCTGGACGAGAGTTGAAAAAACACTATTATTGCGAGTTATTTTACGAAAATTACATTTATGTGGGCTCTGGTAATGTTCATCCAACTTCTGAAGCTGTTAACAACCAGTGAAACGCCCTTTTTAACTTTTAATCAGTTTATTTCAACACGAGCAAAACTTATAGCGTACAAACAATGTGCGAGAGAGAGAGATATATCTGACAGCAAGTTAGCGCGCCAATGCGCGCGCATTACAAATAAAGGATGCGTTCAGAAATGTCTAACACAAATAAACAAAAACAACAACTAAACATAATTCATTTTGTAACTTTGTCGTGTAATAAGGCAATCATATTTCAGTTCGAGTCGTTTTCCTTGAAATAAGTCGCGCAAAAATCTCTTCAATCGGTTTCCGCACGCAAAACGATATTTTATGATTCTATTACCATAATCGTAGAAGTCCCGAGCAGATTTACTGTATTCCTTTGTTTTGATTTCGTTATCGGTGATATGGTAGCCTTATCCTGCCGCCGACCAATAAATAAGAACTGGTAGATTATGTTCATCTTCTTCTTCCTTTCTATTTATACACCTTCTTATCGTATTATACAGATTAAAGAAATAGATTCTTAATTTGTTCGATTCGTCTTTTCTCGCTAGTTCTATCCGATAAATGTGGTAGAATGTTAACTACTCTTTGTTGTTCTGATTCTCGTGTTATTATCACCAAGTAAACTGATTTTTTACTGTAGACATTGTAAGTAATTACTTCTTTTCTATCTCTGTAGTGAACATAATTCCATTACCGCAAATATTAATTTCAGAATAAATATTTTCTAAGGCAGCAAAACAAACAGCCAGCTATTTTTAGTTCAGCATTTTGGCATGTTCACCTCGAAGTTAACTACGTAAATTAATTGAAGGACTTTAATTATTTCAACTAACTCTATGTAAACTTTTTCTAAGTATTGTAGGTGAGCCTTAAAATATGAACTGATTAAAAAAGTTGGATCATGTTGACGTCATTAACCCAAGGTTCTTGAAGTAAGAATGGATTTATTTATTGTCATCATTGAGCATGGAACTTTACCCGGTACAGATAGCGCGACGACGAGGACTGTCAATACAACCCCCATATTATTTATATGACTTATGTTATGAGAAATTGCTTGTACATGTATCATTTTATTACATATTATTCAGAATATGGTACATATGCTCTCCAATGGTTTATGATATTATATAATGAAAAACTCAGTGCTGCTACGACAAATTGCAGGATGTCAAGATGGCAATAGACACAACTATTGTTATAACTTCTTATTTAAAGTGGTCTAACTACTGTAGTATGTGACAGATTTTGGCAATTGGGGTATAGGATTATAAGTACGAGTTTTTAAAGTGCCGAGTGACCGAAATTTTATGCGCAGATAGGCTTTAATAGACGA
>OY757254.1:6329615-6352037 GCA_963584085.1 Pyrausta aurata
AAAAGAATGTGTATGCAAAATTTGAAGTAGATTGGACCAAGGGATCTGGTTGTCCCATACAAACTTTGCACCCCTTTTTGACCCCCTTAGGGGTGGAATTTCTGAAAATCCTTTCTTATCGGATCCCTTCGTCACACAAAGAACACACCCTCCCAGTTTCAGGTCTATACAATCAGCGGTTTAGGCTGTGCGTTGATCCATCAGTCAGTCAGTCAGTCATTCAGGACAAAGCATTTTATTGGTATAGATAATAGCAAGACTGCAGACCTTCAAAGGCCAACGTTTCCTAATCAATGTGATGTTTATTTTGGAATTGTTATTGCATTTGTGCACCGTGCTATGATTGATTTTTGCATCCGATCAAATTACGAAATAAATAAATATAATCATACCAATCGAGATTTTATAGGGTGGTGGTTATAAAATTTCAACGATATGTAAAGTAATGCTAATTTTCATGATTATTTCCTTTCAGCAGTGGTTTCAACAATAAGGAGTAACGAACATGACCACCTGGCTTACTATGTAGGTAAAGTGTTGATCGGTAAGATGACGACGTAGCTCAACCTGCCGCTGTGTTCACTGCTTTTTAATATTAACGATCTTGTACATTAAACATTTACAGCAATTTTAGCAAGTAAGTGAACTCAAATGTATTTAGCTTGGAAAATTAGGTTAGTCTAATGACGCACGTATCGTTATATCTATTGGTAGATTTATTCTATACTATTTCCTTTTGATTAGGCCAAGGCACGCATTTGGTTAACCTTATTGCAAATTTTTGGGTGCATACTAATTAGTTATTATAATTTGCACCATTTAAAATTGGTTTGCAGATATTTACTCTTACTCACGACATTATTCAAATGTATTAAAGACAGTTGTCTCGTTTATTACGCTTATGCGTATGATTGAAAATTCAAAAATATATGTGTTCCTATGACCTAAAATGCTAATGGTAACGACATTATCCCGATTTATGACAGTTATAAGTCTCAGCACCTGCTGCATTGGTTGTTTATATAGATATATCGTTTATTGACAGATGCAAATTTTCCTAAACTGACAAACTTGTATAAAAAACGGCAGCCATAATGCAGCCATAACGCACTAAAGACAAAATTGTCTACGACCTCCCGTTATATTAAAAGACTGTACCATGCACGTGGGGATAAATTATCTATGTAGATGCGGTAAAACGCGTTTATCGATGTGCCATGCAGCGGGTGTAGTTATGCTTTAATAAAATAATATGTTTAAGTAATATTAATGTAAAATATCCTGAAATCATAATTGTACAATTGTTTATTGTCCTGAATAAAATAAGATAAAATGCTAATTGGTAAATACATTTACTGTTAGCGCTCAAGCGTATAAACGTAGTGATTATCTACTCAATGCTGATTGATTCTAAAATTAAAAATAACGTGTTTAAAAGTTAAAATATCTATGGTCACGTTGTCTACGCCCACCAGGCGCCGGTGTCGGTGGTCGCGAAGCCAGTGTTCGCGCGCGGCGGGTCGGCGCCGCAGCCCCCGCCCGAGCTGGACGACCTCTCGCACCTCGCCTGACAGCCGCGCACGTTCAGCTTCACCATCGTCAAGCAGTACACCAGGAAGAAATCGCAGTAGTATCTATAGCACACTCTAAATTATATCGTTCTTAATGCTAATGTGAGAAATAGACGAACAAGGGTTTGTAGTACTATAAAAATCATGTGGTAGGTAGGGCCACATAATAGTGCATAGAAGTTTTAAGACACCAATACAGGGTGACTTTAAAAACATTGGCAATATTTTAAACTGAGAACCTACTCATGATTCATAGTCCCTTCCACATATTAATATGAAAATCAATTGTTATGAAATATCATTTCAAAAATCGTACAGTATCACTCCGATTTCCGTTTAGGCGGAGTAATTTTTTGATACGTTTACTTACGCATTATTATTAGTAAATTTTCAAAATCTTAAACTGACATTTATTAGTTTAGTTTAAAGCAATGATCATTTCTAAATTTATTTATGGAGTTCTGTAACAACAATAATTGTCAACTTTGTTACCTATGATGACGAATAAATGAATTTGAATTTGAATTTGAATTTGAATTAAAGTGTATGATATGATTTTTCTCAGTTTCATCATATGATCAATTTATATCAATTGATTTTGATTTAAATATGTGGAAGGAACTATGAATCATGTGTGGGTTCTTAGTTTGAAATATTGCCAATGTTTACAAAGTCATCCTGTATAATACAGCTCGCCGATACGACAGCGCGGCAACCCTAATTACAAACCCTTGCGACGCAATTTGACAAATATGGAACATGGTACGAAATTCAAAAGTTGCTAATATGCCGAGTGAACCAACTTTTGTGTACGCACAAACTATAGCGGATCAGTTTCCCGAAAATGATTTCGATTGTTATGGTAGGATTAACGCGGAACAAATCACGAAATATATTTTTTTATCAGGCTTGTCTAATTTTGCGTAAGTTATTGAGAACTTTATAAAATGGGGTTTGCTGTTCTCATAGACTCAATCTATTTCTGACTTAACGCTCTGGTGCCGAATGTTATCCAGTTACGACAACTGTCGCATTCGATTTAAACTTGTCAGTGTGATATCTATGTTTTGTGTATGAGGAGCAAGCTTGTTTAGAATTATTTTGGACCAAGTCCTGTTTAAGGCACTTTTAGGTCTCAAAAAGACAGACTGAAGAGTTTATTTCTTGTGATCTTCAAAATCTAAAATTTATCAAAATTCATATTTTAAATAGTTACTTTTAATTATTATTTTAGGTTATGTTCTTTTTATGAATGGACTTACTATGTATTTCTCTTTCTTTCCTCTCTTTGTCCGTGCCCTAATTCAAATCAATGAGACGTATATGAATAATTTAAAGATGTACGGCACATACAGTCGCGTTGTATGTTTGATGTTGAGTAGTATTTATTTATAAGTCTATTAATCATAAGATATACAGTAGAAGTGACTTAATGCAATAGAACTGACAACCATGCCTTACGCCTCAGGTTCCTATGACTGTTTTTAGGCGGACATATACAAGTTATATGGTAAATTACCACATTGTGTTAATTCAACAAGAGCGGATAAATGCAAAATAAAGTGCAATCGGCAGAATTCATTTTATACAATTTACAGTAGATATACGGTCAGTGTCGTAATTAGCGTATTTGATATTCATGTATTAGGTGCAAGCAATCCACCAAGCGTAGTTTTTGTCGTTTTTTGCGTGTGTAAAGTTGTATGATTGTTTCTTTCAAACACATCAAACAATAAGACTTATGCATGTCGTTGATAGAGTGTCATCATTAATATCCACGAATGTTGGCTCAATTAATAACCATGACGACCATGATATAAGATATTACATACATAACTTAAGCCGACAAGAAGCCTTACAAAAGTGAACTTTTAATTCGCTCTTATGATTCTTAATCCGATATAGACTAATGCACAAGCAGATATTAAGAAATAAGGTTAAATGTATGCGATTGTCTAAATTGATATGTAGGAATAATTTTAATTATTAATGAATAAATATTATGCTATTTAAATGGGTTTATTATTTACTTGATCTTATGGCCAGTTTTAATTGCGTTATTACCTACGTAGAAGTCCCTTCTTAATCTTCTTTAATATATGGATGGATGTAATGGATTTTGTTCGATTGTAATTTAATCAATAAAGTACGTTTAATAATCCTCGTCCAAAAAAGTAAGTAAAATAATACAATACAGTATATTTAAATCTTTTAAAGTGAGTATCTTATTAGTTTCGATTACAAGTAGATATTACGGTGGCAGCATGTGAACTGGTAAATAGTACCGAATCCGCGCATAATGGACACAATGCTCACAATGAATGAATGCCCACTCGAGTGAATTGATAAGTGGGCTGTACCGCTCGCGTGGGGAGCGTGCCCGGTCCGCCCGCCCGCCCGCGCTCGCTTACGCCCTCGGGTGGCGGAGTGTAGACGAGTGGTTAGTTAGCAGTTTTTAGTTTATGCCTAATGTACTTGAGCCGCTCAGGACCAGTGGGTATAATAATAATAGCCTTTATTTAATTATACTATCCCCTCTAATGCAAATGCGTATGTTACAGTGTTATGGTTGTGCGTTTAATAGCTGCACCGATTTCGATGAAGTGTTGTATGCGGAAAGTTCAGATTCTGACTGAGAGGCCGTAGAAAGATATGATTTCTCAAGCAAGAGTCTTTAAAAGTCTTCAAGAGAAATTGCCTAGTTAGATTGTTTGGATACGATTGTTTTAGTTTTGCTTAGTTACTAGCTGGCACCGTGCATTTAATTTGTGTTAAACACATTTTATGGCGGAACTTTAATAAAGTTTATTCTACGAACCATTACACACGATCTCTACTGTAGGTGCCACAGTAGCCAAATTAGTATTTCTTACTTACAGCGAGCTCTTTTTTGGGCACTTACTAACTCCATGTAGCGCTTCTATACAACCGTCGATAATCTTTGCCGGGCCAGTGTAAGAGGCGGCGGCGCGTTCGCCTGACCACTGTCCGCGAGCGGCGGGCCGGCGGCGGCGGTCGCATTCTGTCGCGGACGCAGCTCGGGCGAGCTCAACCCCGCGTGTGCTCGGCGCCGCGCTCTCACGCGTAGCTCTACGCATTTCCCGCCAAAATATTGCGCGTTCTTTTTATGTTTTTTATAAACTTTTTTTTTAAACTAGTGCGAACTGAGAAGTTGGCAGTTTAGTTATATTGTGATGCGTTTTTATATTTCGTTTTCAGTTTTGTTCTTTGTGTTTTTTACTAACCCGTCTGAAGGCATCCGATGGCTGTAAGTATACAATTTTAATATGTTATGTACTCGTTATAATTATTTTCAAATAAATAACATACTTGAGTCTCTTTTAAGGAGGCAAGAACTTAAATTTAAAACAAGTAAATTGATAAGTTGTAGCCGCATAACAGTAAGTCACTACTTAACTTACGTTTTTACAGTATAAATACTCTACATAATTAGAACATGTTGTTTAGTAATTTGTGTACTTTTATATAACGATTTTAACTACATTGATATGTTTATCAAAATACATCGAGTAAGATGAGACAATCTATACTATTATTACAAAGAGGAAAGATTTGTTTGTTTGTTTTAATTATTAAAAGTATTTGAAGTCTTGTCTATAATATCATGTAAACGTGCGTACATAGCAGAAGTAATGAAATTCACTCTTCGCTGTCCGTTATCACCTTTGTGTGTAAGCTAGACACTGAATTAAATTTTTAGATAGTTTAAAAAATCGTAGTTGGACCGCATCTGTACAGTTTGACATGACATGATACAAATAAACCCGAAGGCGTCGATCACTGTTAGCTCTGCTCTGCGTCGGGATTATTGACATGGCTCATTCGTTGCTCATCATTCGGCAGCCGAGCACTTCCAAGAACGTCGGCATCCTCTGATCCTCAACCCACACGTCAGTTTTACACAAACCTTGTATGTGTTAGTAGATTTATTTAAGGAGAAGACTCTCATTGACGTCGCATTGTGTTCGTACTATTTAAACTCGACTTGGACGCACTAAATTGAATGACAGCTCTCTTTGAGCTATTAGGATACTCTTGACACAAATTCAATATTAGCTACATATTGAGCCCATAGAGAAAGAAAAAATCTTCGCTTTAAAAAGAGCGTGCTACTTAGTGAAATTCTATAGGATTTGACAGCGAAAGACCATATGACAGCGATACCGTTTTCTAAGAAATAATGGATTTAGTGGATACGTCAAGTTTCCGTCGTTGGAATTTTTGAAAAATTATGAATGGATATAATTATAATTTAAGTTTTGTATAACAATTTCAGATGAAATGACTTGTGCTTTCAGCGACTGTGAAGTGCGCCGAGGATACAATCCCGAAAATCATACTTTCCACCAATATGAATCATTGATAAAAATTTTAATTCCAAATTTTATAAAATTTGTGAGTGAAATCGACTCCGATGCCAAATTGTACAGTAAATTTAGGACTTCCTTTGTGATTTGCAGCCATATATCAAAGTTTCCAATAGATTAATTCAGATATTTTCAGTAAAATAAGAAACCGTTTCTTTACACTAGGGCTTGACTAAATGATGACGTCATCAGTATCGATAAATTTTTTGACTGATTTTTTTAGGTAACCGTAATTCTTGCACAGCTTCTTCTCAGCACTGGCCCACACAACTGGCCCGAAGCTGTGCTTTGGTAAGGTCTATGTTGGAACGTGTATAAGTGCTTCTAGCAAGTCTTCATACATAAATAAATAAATATGTAATTTAACAAAAATGAGGTTGTCTTGTTTATCAAATAAAAAGTATTATGTAAGTAAAAATGCATTAATTTAATTATTTTTGTTTCAATTTACATGATTTATCGTAACCTCGTCGATAAAACTTGGACCACCATAAGATACACATCACTATTGAACGCACACATGTAAAGTAACTTTTTGGTTACGCTGAAAATCCGCGTTTGTCATTCTATACTATACTACTTTCTATGATTGAGCCGGATTGGGATTGAGAGCGATTAGTAAAGCGAAAAATATTGATCGTATGATCATTCAATTTTGTTAAGGTGTCTCTACAATTCTACATTACATATTTAGTACCTAATCTCAAATGTTGTAATTGTCGTGACATATCAGGAGGTGAGGAAAGTGAAGAGAATGCCGGAAAATAAAGAAAGATGAAAAAACTCCACCCACAAGCTCATAAATTGAACGAATCCATAAACCTTGCCGTGCCCAAGGAACCGATTTAAATGCTGATCTATCGATCGTAATAACAACGAATTTTGTAAAATGGTGCTATTTATTGCTCAAAAGTTCGTAGTCGGATTAACTATGACAAATCCGTATTTTATGCTACGATACGATACAGAACAAGTTTTTTTAAAGTTCGTAGTCGGATCAACTACAAGATTACCCATAATGCTACGAGCGTGCTACGAGCCGTAAGCTTATAATTCTGTGCTAGTAAATTCCACGGTTTTCTGTTCTGGCAGGAATATATATGAAAGATTTAATATTATTTATCTACTGATCATATTTTTGCCAGTTTTTTTAGTGAAATAATTGCACAACGTAGATATGAACCCATCATCTTAAACATATTGTCACTTGCCGATTTAAAGTTTGCAAGTTTTAAGACTGTAGTATTATTAGCATTTCAACACTCAAGGGCTTACCTCCAGTACCCTTTTGTACTCCACTGGAGGCAAGCCCTTACGAGATCGGCTCAGCGGCGCCGAACGCCGCGTCCATCGCCGCTCCTAATTGAACATTGCACTAATGAGCGGCGTTGTTCAGTGCAACTAGCAATTATGCGCCCCCAGATTACACCCGGAAACATCCCGGGAAATGTGAGCCCTCAAACCCGATTGCCAGCTACTGTTTCAATTATTTTGCGATTATGTTCGAGAGGAAGAGCCTTCTGTTTTGATTGATTTTTGAACTTAATGACAATGTGAACCGTTGTACGCATACAAAAAATAAATATTTATAGATTTAACTTTGAATTGGCCATTAAAAAATATCGAGTGTCGATCCTCGAGATGGATTTAGGACGCCGTTCACTACGCCTAGTACGCAAACTTCGCATTCATGTGCAAAATATAATTAGTCCTAATTGCATATATTGAGAATAGTAACCACATACGTAGATTTTTTTATGACCTCTTTACCTTTTGTGAGAAATAGTCACCTGCTCAGCACATATCGGACGCGGCCTATTCTGATAAATAATAAATTCCTCTAGGCTTCGTAGACATGTGCGGAAGTACCTTTTGCTGTTTACCCGCAGAGCATTATCCTAAGTACTTAAATATATTCATTGTTTTTTTAATTTGTTACATTATACAATATTAATTATTTTCATTGTAAGTTTCCTATGATAGGAAAGAATTATACGCCCGGCACCTCTGTATGGTATAAACGACCAAACTTTATCATTTACGAAAACAAAGACGCATTCCTTACAAACAATATTATAGTTTAATGAACATTAATTACTTTACAAGCCAGTTTCGTCGAAGATAAATAGTCGCATAGATTCGGCCGCTACATTAACGAAGACATTGGGCGAGAGTGGTGGGCCGCATCCTCGAGCGTACGACACTATACCGATTGCCATGCCATCCTGCACGGCCGCGCCTCCAGAGTCGCCCTGATACAGACAAGAAACTATAATAATATTGTTAATTTGTTGGATAACCACAAAGATGACACATAATTTAAATGTGGCTGCATCTTATTGAACATCCGCGTTGGCCCTTGCACCTACTGGAGCCATTTCGGCTTCGGCGCAGGTAGATCTAACACATCTATAGTGTCGAGTCTTTAAAGGTTTCCTTTATTTTTTTCGTATAGAACTGCCCCCAGAACTGACGAATTTTTCCCTTTGCAGAAATTATATTAGTGCAAGTTTTCTTGACTTAAAAGTTGTTAATCTATTTAGTATATTATACCTGGCATGCGCCTATTCCTCCTAGATAGTAGTTTCCGGCACAGAACTGATTATTCGTCAGCGTGTAAAAATAAGACATGAAGCACTTGAAATACGAGACCACTGGAATCTCTACTTCACGTAGCGTCATTGGTAAAGATGAATCTCCATACTGAAATAAAAAGTTCAAAGGAAGTGAAGTAAATTGGTTTCAGAAAGTATTTACTAAAATATTATTTGATTTGAAGATATTATTAAATGTGATTTAACACCAATTATCGAGGTTTTAAAAATCGAAAACAGAAAATGGGAAATAACACTTGAGACTTGAGACACATACGGCATCGTCGGCATCATATGCAAGACTATTTTAATCGAGACTTAATGAATTACCTACTCCTCTTACTTAAGGAAACGAGGTGAAGAAGAAACTCCTACCAGTTTCTTTCCCCAACCAGTCACGACAAGTGGCGTGCCATCAATAAGTGGACGTCCCAGATATGGCAGATGTATCGGCTGGACAGTGTCACTAAAGGCCATCGGTTCGACTGTTCTCACCACTCCGACATCATGATCATATTGAGATGAATTGTAATCAGGGTGGTGAGACAGTTCGGCCACGGGGACGATGGTGCCGTTATCTCTGAATGTGCTGCCTACGCGCAGAACAGTCGCTGACGGTGTTGCACTGAAGATTAAAGATAAAGATTTTTCTACAAATATAAACTGCCAGACATGTTGTTAGACTAGTAACAGATTATTTACTGTCTTCTGTCTGTCTGTTATTTTTGCCAGCGGCAGCAAACACACGTTTTTTTATGAATAAGTGATACTTAATATTAATTAATTTGTACTTTTAGTAACTACTTTCATACTCATAAACGCAGTGAGCGGCTGTCAACACAAAGTTTTCGCTAATAATGAAACCTCCACAGAAAGTTTCCTTGTTCCCGTGTGTGAAGTGCATCGACGCTTGATGTGGGTGCTCCTCGATAGAGGTCTCGTGGCCTCCTACTATCTTGCTGGGGGCACTTGTGGATACCTCTTGAGAACTCGCCCCCATAATCGATTTTCCGGAATGAGTAGCTATAGCTGCAAATTATATACAACATTTAAGTACCGCTTACTTGTTGTTTCTTATCTAATAATAAAAAATATATAAATAAAAGCAGTTTTGACTTTGATCTAAGAAAAGCACATGACATTGTGAGTTAAACTTACCACTCGCACTATCATAACATTCGAATTGAAATATTTGCGAAAACAAAAATGCAATTATATAAATCATATCCAGTTATAAAATTAATACAACTGGAACCACACCATACCTTTTCAAAGTCTGTGCTTTGTTTGAATATCAATAACCCACATTATACTTTTATAGGGTTGTTAATCTACACAAGGTTTTGATGATTAATTTGATCTTGACATTTCATTTATTTATAACATTAAAGTTGTATTTTATTTTACTTGTTTTTATAGTAACAAACGGCATAATAAAGCGAAATTTAATACTTTGTATAATTAATTTAAAGGATAAATTATAAGGCTATTCGGTATATATACAACCCTAATTGAATATTGAAGAGTTATAAACGACCATCACCATTTCAATTGTGAGAAAACATGAGCAGGAAATTTATTCATATTTGTGGGTAAGGATTAGTTAGAGAATTTGAAACAGACCGAATCGTTTAAAATTCATTCCAAGGACCCGTTAAAGATTATATTTGGACCTCTTAATACTGAATAGGGTGTTGTACATAATTAATTGATTACCATAATCCATATATCCGACTTACATACATAAAACTTAAAATTTTCATCATTTACTTCTACTGTCCTTATTTGATAATATAGTATATCTATACATATTGCAATGTCTGATAACCATAGTACGGTTTCACTTGCTGACCCAAGTCGAAAGAATATTGAATTTTTTGTCCCCAGGCGGATTTAATATTCTACCTGCGCTTATCATATTCATATAATAGTAGTTTCGGGTCTGATTCTTGAGGCAAATGTCCATAAATGAGTCCCGTGAAGAGGCAGGCCCGCTGAGTTAGCAAGGGCCGTGTGTGGCAGACCGAGAAAAAATAATTTCCTTCGGTCGAGTTCCCACTGTGACTTTTCCAGGCGGCCGTCTCTTGCATCTGGCGGGACCTATTATTAGGGGACGGCTCTTAATGCTTTCTTAGGTATTTTTATATGGCTGCCGTCTTAGTTTTTACGATTGTGATTTTTATTGAATCCCCTTTAGCGTTGTGTAGGTGCCAGCGCTGTGCCTGCGGGCGAAGGTGAAATACGAGCTACTTTATCACGTTTATTTTATTGCACTGTGTTGAACACACTCCTTCGGTTTTCATATTTTTGGGCTACGAAAAACAAGAGTAGTAACGTAACTTTCTGCAGGTACTTAACTGATAGGTAAGTACAGTTCTATTGAAATAAATTAGTTCAATTGTTTATTATGTTTATGAAGTACTTTGAATTTGCGCTGTTCAGATAGATGTAGGTAGCTAAATAATTAGCGATAGTTTGACATTGATTTAACTCTGTCGACTACAATAATTAAATATTGATGCACCATAGCTAATTTTTCGGAATTTATATTATAATTTTTGAAATACCTATGTAGTATCTTTTTCACATCTGAATTTCGAGGCATCTCAAGTATCCTTTGCTCAACCTAGCGTCAAACTCCTTCTCGGGTGAATGTCTACGGCTTCTCAGAGAGGAAAACTTTGCGGCGTTTGAATCAACTTGCACCTAGTGGATAAGATTACACGTGTAACATTATATACTTGCCAGCCGCGTTTACTCAAAACTTTATCCGTCAGGCTTCAAAGAGCCGAGCGCTTCAGCCTACTACCAAACTCGCCTGAGAAATTAATATAGGTTACCCAAGATTAGTACCTAAAACTTTCTTTATTCGCATATACCATATTCACATAATAATATAAACACTAACTACTCAAGTAATTATCTAAATTCTACAATCGAACATTGTTAGGCTATACATCTCAGAACAGGATACACTTGTCTCAGTTGACTGTGACCAGGTGACCTGAGCTTACAGATCGAAGTACTACAAATGACTGTAAGAACACGAACCGATCAATTACCAGGAATAGAACTGTATCCGTTCGATACACTCTGTATTGGCAATTTATCTTTAACCGTATAACTAACGACTTCATTCCTCACGATCGTCACAAATGTTTCCATTTAGGCGAAAGGGTAGCAGAATAAGTGCAACAAATCGCAATGTGCACGATTCATTTGATCTGACACAAATTTATCCGCGCCGCAGGGCTCTTTATTTACGCCGTCGACGATGTTCAGTTGTCCTGACAAATTCATAAATTACCGACATCCTCACCACGCCAGTTCTTCGAGTTTTTATTTTAGTCGCAACTTCTTGCTCGGCCGTATCGACGCGGCGGGCTCTTTGAAGTACGCCTCATTAATCTACCCTGCTCAATGGACGAGTTTTCTCTAGTTAAATCCTCCTTCCTTTACTCGTATAAACTTTTATTTAGGTTTGTTTGCTGTTATGTAACTTCTTTCATATTTCTTAGATCTTCAGCACTATCGTATCGACCACCAATTGTTATCAATAACTGGATCGGGCCTTTGAATACTTCTTATCACATATTACCCGAGGTTCTGATTTGTGGCTTGCTGTAATAAAATAAAGTAAGTTCCCATATTGATTCTTTTATAGTTATTTTCTAACAAATATGTAATTTACTGATTTAAGGTAAAAAGTTAGCATTTTGTTAGTGTCCTTGGGTTTGCGTGTCGCATTATTAGGGCTCTACTCGTATATTCAACGGCGTTTGAGTGAGTCACGCGTGGGCGGACTGCCCGCCCGCCCTACAGGACTCGCTGTCTGCTGTTGGCTACAAACACTTAGTACGCGCCGCAGTGGACTGACGAATACGAAAAAAATGTTGTGTTTACCTAATGTTTGTAACCTGAATAATATATTAAGAAGAAAATAGTTTAAAATAAAATGTAGCTCTCTAAATTTATTGCAAAAATATTTTCTTTTTGGAGTAGTTCTACGGTTTAGTACTGACAAAGAACGGACGGTACAATGAACGATTATTTCCAGGAAAGTATATTTCAAATTTATGTGGAGTAGATTCACTTTTAATTTACGAACTATCATAATTGAACATAATTTATATTTTTTGCACGGGTATGAACAAGCAGCTATTAGCGAGATAGGGCACGAATCCGCCTTGCGGTTCCCCCTCACAGCTTGCAAAAAAACAACGGCCGAATATTACAAAATGCAAATCTGCAACACTTCTGCGAACATTGGATTAATTTGACAAGATTTATTGAGGCTTCTTGTCAGACTAAACACGCCACATCCAAGAGTCAGGAATAGCTTAGTTGGAATGATATGTAGCTCGTAGTAAGGTAAGTTTTTGGTACATAAAAGAAAAAATAAGTGGAGTTTCTTTTACTGTCTCTTGGTAGTTTTGATACTCCAACAAGAAATATATTAGGAGCTATTACCAAAACAATAAGAGCAGTAAGTCAAAGTTAGTTTTGGCAACGAATGAACCTATAAATCGGCAGCGAATATTTGTGCGTGTAATTTATTTGCAAGGACAACTCTTTCCGAATATTAACAATGTTAGTTAGATTAGATGATATTATAGTTAAGCACTCATAAATTTATATTATGAAGTAGACAATAATGAATACGATTAAAATGCATTCACATGTTTAGCGTAGCAGAAACAAGGTAGATCGCATTTGAAGCTTCTTATAAAAACGACTCCATCTAGTATTTTACATGCCAGTCACAGTTTCCCACCAATAAAATCCTCCAATTGCTCCTCCCAACGTGACGACTTAGACAAATCGCCGTTGTATTGGACAATTTGTCGAATAATCCCTGCATTTGTTTCAATTATTCCAACTCCCTACTTGATGGCCGTTTTACCTACATTTAAACCGTGAAAGGGATTTTTCGACGCGTGTTTGGAATTCATATTGAATATTATACCTACTAATTAAACAAATAGGTATTCACGCATTGTTCGCATTTTACGTGCACGGGCCCGGCCTCATATTAAATTCAATTGTAATTGTTGTACGTTTTATGGTAATGTCGAACATTCAGTATTACAGGCTATTTTCGATTGGCTTCGTTTTATTATTTGCGGATCAAACCGACGCGTGTCCTGCATCACATACGAGCTGTAGTGTCCTAAACGGTATGTTTGTTAATCCACTTGTTAAGCAGAATTAGCGTTGTTACTCTCTGCTGTCCACATCATATACTTACTAGACGTCTATCTATACGCTACGAAAGATACAAAATTGTTACTTTCGTTCTGTTTAACGGGGATACATGAGTGAAAATAAAGGTATTCCGTATAGGTACTATGCCGTATATTTTACAGTTTCAGAGCTGTAATGTAGCTACAGACAGCACACTCAGCGATGGGAGACCTTTTGTTTATCGCGCGATTTGGCAACATCCTCGCGCTCGCCGTAGAGGTTTACGAAAAATTCGTAGACAGCTAGATAAGTGTGAGCACTATAAATTCAGAGATAAAACAAACGTAGTTAATCCGAAATAGGTACATACTTTTGTAGTGTTTTCCTAAAATTGGCTCTAAATAAGTTACATGTCTCTGTCATACCTACTGCTGTAAACTTTGAAAAAGAACATAACACGATCAGCCAAATATTTCAAGCACTTGTTCAGGGTAACTTCCTACACCAAGTAAATAAAACCATTTCAAAAAACGTGTTTACAGAGGTCCTTCGGCAAGTTAAAAAGCTGTCACGCTAAATTTAAACTTATAATCTTGATTAATAACAGCGATTAGTTATACTGTGTGTGTGCCTGTGTCGAATGGGTCATAATTAGGGTATCATTGTCCCGTGCCTGATGAACCGTAGCGTGGTGCGACGCGGGCGGCCCTGCGACTGATTGTTACAAATCGAGATTTCTTTCGCTCATATACGCAATCAAAATTGTCGCAGAGGAAAATAACATGACGATGAGGGCTCGGATATGACTCGACATTTCAAAATGGTCTCTTTAGTACTTAATGCGTAAGAGCCAACGTTTCCTTGCTTTTACCGTGTTCATATCCGAAAAGCGTACTTTTGAACTAAAAGCAAGTGAAAGATTTAAAAAAATACACGATGTAGATCTTTACAAATACTTTCAACAAAAATTTTGAGATGTGAAAATGTGCCATATTTTCAACAACCGCAAATAAAGACATTCTTAGTTATAAGTCCTTCATACAAAAAACCAAATTCAATTTTGCGTCAACTAAATATTGTTTGTGGTAATTTGGCTGAGTGGCTAAGCGTTCCTAGTTCTGTTAAAGTTAGTAGCACGAAACCCTCATAGCGTGAGTCCGGTCTTTACAATTTCAGTTACTCGTACATTGTATAAGTGCAAACAAAGTTCAATTATAGTAAGTCCCCGTTTACATAAATCCCTAATATTTACGACGTGTCGTGGTAACTGAACAGATCAATCAACCCCTCTGACTGGTAAATCGCTACACGAAATGAAGAAAGTCACGTTCGAATCGGTTGCCTTTAAAGTCGCCGTGTGTATCGGCAACGACAGGCCCGGGCAAGGCACGCACGCTGCGACAATCATACTGCATTTAATCATCATTAAAGCGGAATCAGCCGCCGTTGCAGCCGCGTCAGCTGTAATGCTTCCCGTAACACGTTTTTGCCAAGGTTTAGACGAGCTTTTTAAAACGAATTTTCACGGCTATCGGACACGGCCAGCTATTTAGAATTCATTTTGTGGGTGCGAATTTTTGCAGACATTATGTATGCGCTTTCTTTTTGAAAGGAGATTATCTTAATTGAATTTATATTTAGACCTTAAACAGCAGTTTATGTAGAAAGCAGTGAATGTGAAATTTTAATAAATTTTTAGTTGGTAAGGTTGGTAGTTGGTACGAACTTTTCACCCTAATTATTATATTGCGCACTCGCAAAGCTTTGTATTGACCATTGCATTGACCCTTTTATCGACACAATAGCGTGTACTTTGTATCTTGACGGATCATTTTAAAATTATCTACATGGTACGCGAAATACAAAGCCTGTTCTATGAAAAAGCTCTGTTCTTTTGTGTGCACGACCAGTTATGACAAAGCGAATTCCCCACCCCTCTTTGGGATTCTTTGTCTACTAGATCGAGATAGACGCGTAAAATTCGATACGGGAATTATTTTATTAGATCCAACGTACACGTGCGCGGCGTGACGAATGCGATAATGCCCCCGGCACCGGGCACAGAACAGCACAATCGCATTCCACATGAATTAACCATAATAGAGACACGGCTACGGAAGCTTTGTGTCCGCAGCACCGTGACTCGATGTCCGGAGTCAATTGCTATTACATAGTTGTGCGGATCCGCTCTCTGCCGGCACTTCGGGCCCTTCTACGCGTCGCTTCGTGGTCGTCCCTCGCATGCGAAGTTATCGACTATCAAAGCTCTCACCCGCTCGCATCGGCGTCCTGACGTTCAGAACAGTGACGTCGCGTGCGCCCTGAATCCCCCATAGCATTACACAGATCGGCTTTCCAAGCGAAACAAGGCAATTATTCATGCCCACCCAACAATGTTCGACATTTTGTACAAGCGGTAACCCCGTAAGCGATATTTTATTACAACAGAAATGGGTTAGCAGCGGTATCCACATATACGTTCTTATTTTTAAAGGGTTTTTGTATACAATACAGTAAATCCATCCAAACAGATATTTTTAATGATGTTATACCGCAAGAAATCGTTTTGTAGATATCATGCATGACCATTATAATGTATCCCCCGTACAAGCGTTATTGAACTTAGGGCGGCACGACAGACATCTGGATAATATAGGTACGTACATACTCACGGCAAAATTCACAATCGACTAAATTACACGCATAGTACTGGATTGTGCAGAAAATGAAGTCAAAGAAAGTAAGTTTTGACAAAGGACTTTGCTGCATGAACATGTACTACTTACAGTAAGTTTAGCCCACAAATCACAAATTCAGTTAACTAAATAGCTCAATTCAAGTAACATTATCTGGTTGTTGACGATCGTATTAAAAACTTGGTTACGCAATATTTTGGGCGAACTCGATCGAGAACAAAGCTCCCCTGACAACAGGCATTGGTAACACGTGTCCTTGGCAGGCACAGCGAAATGTCAATGGAATTTAATATTCCGTCTACGATAACCCAGTTATCGTAACGTAAACTGTATTATAAAAAGCGGCAAGTGCGCGAGGCATCCCTCGGCGCGGGTAGTACCATTTGCCCGCCCGCCGCCGCCGCACGTAAGCTCTCCAAGCTACGAACTTGCTACGCACGCACCCTGCACTTTGTTCGATGCCACGACTACACGTCACATTATTTTATTACCAGCACCACAAGCACAAAACGTTTCGTTGGTAGAGCAATGCCGCAATTCATGCTAATTATCGACGATTTAAATCGTGTTAATTGCACAATGCATTTAAACCACTGATTACACCCCATTTTTAAAGTACCCTAACCATTTATGAAATATGTATAAAAGAATATAGCATAACATTTTGTTACAGCACAACGTTTCTCACACCTTCATCATTGTCAATAATGAGGAAGCCCTGCGTGTTACAATGAGTTTGTTCGTCGACTTGCGTCAAATCAAGTCTTCCGTAACAAACCTATCAGAAATGGTAGACAAGATATCATCTTCAATGAATAAAGATAAGACACATCAACAAGAAAACATTCCAAAGAAAGAACCGTCCGTGTTGTACGGCAGTATGTACAAACCTGCAACTCTCGGTTTCGGCGTTCGTTTTTCTAGTCAAGAAGACGTTTTCCGGGACATGCCTTCTTCGAGACTACGAAGCCATGTATCTCTACCGAATTTGGGAAAAGCAGACGGTCCTTTCGAAAGACCATCTACATCGCGGGAACCTCGTCCAAAAATTGAAGAAATTGACGACGACAAAAGTGATACCACAAGCAAACCTAATCTACAACTGTCAGCAGATGAACTAAGCGATTGGATCGTAGCTTCCTTGAATAAACGACCGAACTTCGATGACACTGGAGATACTCATCCTATGGATTTTATGGAAAGTATAAAGTATTACATCTCTGAATTAAATATGACTCCAGACAAGCAGCTGCCGTTCATAATATCATGTCTCGACGGAGTGCCGCTTATGTGGGCCCGATGCTTCAGGAATGAGTTTAAAGATGTTGAAGGATTTTATAGTGCGTTTGAGCAGGAGTTTTGGGGCCCAGATAGACAAAAGTCAGTGCTCTATGACATGAAACTGGGAAAGTACGATGAAACGAATGCTCGCATGAGTATGTCTGAATACTTTTTGCACAAAGTGTCTAACTACCGACACTTGAATCCGCCGCCGTCCGATTTGGAAATCGTTTACTCGCTGGCAGCCCACTTCCCATCAACGGTAGAGCTGGAGCTGCGGTTGGCCCCCAAGCCGACGTTGCGTGATGCTTACCGCTTGTTACGACGTAGAGATGGCGAGACGGGCGAGTTCCTCCCCAACTACCTTTTCGAAATGTGCGAAGCTTTCCAACGCGGACAACGGATCGACTCTGCTCGTCGTTACGAAGGACCACACTCGACGTCGTCGTCGGATCATAGACCAAAGACGCCTAAATAGTTATTTTGCAAAACCTAAATGTTAACATAATAGCAAGCACGCATGTACCTAAGATTAAGCACTGCCATGTGAATTCGTTTACCTAATTCTAAATTAAACTTACGTAACCAAAGTGTCGTGTTTTATTTATCAATATTATAAAACATGAAGTTGTTTATGAATGTCATATTGGTTATAGTGTAGTGCCTAAGCTTTGTCTTCTGTCGCAGAACACTGCACGAGAGTATCGGCAACTGGACTGAGAGCGACTGCGTGGAAGCGCGCAGCAGCGGCGCGCTATGGGGCGGGCAAGCTCACGTGTGCCGGCGGCAGCCAGCGGCAATGCCGCACGTGGCCGCAGCGGCTCGCCTCGCGCGGACCGCCTGCCTCGCCGCGCACGCCGGCGAGAGGTGGAACTGCTCCTCCATTGAGCTGGCGCCTAAGTACACGCCTGACTTGCTTACAGGTACCCTCATTTCTTACAAGCAATACATACTTACTTACGGCCTGTTCACAATGTCTTAATAAGTTCTGGTTAGTGCTACCAGATACTTCATACAATATTACGTTCTATAATTGAAGTTAATATGTTTATTTGTCGTTGGTGAAACAGACAGGCCCTAAAGATCTGCTTTTCTGTAACAAATATAAATGTTTTGCATTTTCATGTATTTACTTTGCTATGTGAACAAGTTCCGAAAATTTAAATCCACCAGCTTGGATACGCCGTTTTAGATTGTCGCAATCGCAAAGTTCCACCGGTCCCGGTCAACTGCACCGTAGCATCCATCTAATTTACTTTTACGTCACATTGTCCTAATGGATTCCCGGTTGTCTAGAACGACTAGGAGTTCCAACAATAATGAAAGATAAGGCAAGGCAAGTTTGTCGAGTCTTTTAAATCAGCGAGGGCATTGTGCGCGCGCGGGTGCCGTGACGCGCGGGCCCTTTCAGCGGCTCGCACTCGCCGTTCCGCACCGACCGCTCTTTTTATTTACATGTCACGTCCACGGTATATTTATTGCTTCGCGGGCAATTAATTTTTAAATTACTCCTTTGTTTCTGACCGAATTACCAAATAGATTCACGCCGTTTTTTAACGTTTTGAATGAGAGATCGGAACTGTTAAAGACCAACAATTTCTCCGTTTCCGTCTGCTGGTCATATTTTAAAATAATTTGATTTTTTTTATGAAGCCCGTTACAATATTTTTATGAACGGCGAGACGTTATTTTTAAAAACTATGTCGAGGCGTGGAAGTATCTTTTAATGGCAAGGCTAGGGACGAGCAAGGAGGAAAATTATTAAATAACGGAAGAAGTCACGCGATGATACCCAACTCGAGTCGGCACGAAGGCCTCGGAGCTTGTCGTGACGCCCGTGACGTTCCTGGGCGCCTACCTATTGATCCTCACTTCTAATAATATCAATAGATCCCTGATATTATTTTACAGATTTTATGGGACTGGATTGGCACAGAGGAGCCTTTAGCCTAGACCTGGGGGTTCATGGTTATAATGTTTGAATAAGTTTATGGGTTATTTACGACTATGGCGGCCCTATGAAGTCTAATTTAATCAAACATCGTATCTTTTGAAAGACTTTTAAAGCGATATGAGTATGTGAAGAATAGCAAATGTATTTAAGCGAAATCGAGCGTCTACGCATTCTTAAAAATCTCTACAAAGCGTAAAGCTCTATAAAAACATAGATCGTTTAGATAAGTAGGTATCATCGTTTCTTTGCGCGTCACTCGCACACAATCATTGTTTCAGCAGCGACAGTGAAAAACAACTATCTAAAAAGTTAGGAATAGAAAAGACGACAAACAATGGGGAAGTTTTTCTAGCTTTACGTCGCCAAGACATTGTGTAGCCGGCAGCGGCAGCCGGCCGGATGCCGACTGCGAAATACGGAGCATTGTTTTTGGTCACCACTTCGCCGACCGTCTACCCACTTTAGGAAATTAATTGACACGGAACGTTGTCGGCTACAAACAAAACCGTTAGGAATCCTACGAGTACTCCCGACTTTGATACATTTTAATTAAAAGTTTTGCGAAGCGAATAACGTCTGCGGTTGCTGCGACAATGAACGTAGAATAACTCTTCATTAAGTGTCTATAAAAACAAATATTAGCTACTCGAACTAAGTAGTTACACTGCAAACTTCGCAAAACAAATAAGAGAGTCCATCTGGCTAGATTCCCTTTATTCTTAGAAATATGTAAGTACTGAAGAACAGTGGTAATTAAATTGGTCTTGTGAGCACATGCCTAAAGGTTTTGCACACTTTAAAATTACATAAACAATGAATCATTTAATTTCATTGCTCTATAAATTGGATCTGGGTGAACTTTTCGAAACATTTACCCCACTCACACAGAAAGTAGGAAATATAACAAAATATTATATTGCGGTATGGTAACAAGGAAAAGTTATTGCATGTGCCTTTAAGGATATAAAGTGCTGCCATAAAACTGCTATGTTATTCAAATGAAGACGATTCACAGGGAAAGTCCGTGCAATTATGTTAAGAAGGTAAAGAAGAGGGTTGCATGTAAAGCAAAACAAGTTCACCGTTTATTTCAGTCGCAAATAGCTTATTTTACCAATCCGCATTGAAACCGATATTTATTAGTTTTAACAAGTGGATAGTCGCCGAGCTGAAACTCGTTACAGAACTAAGACCCGTAAACAAAAAGAAGTAACGACTTTCCGAGTTGAAATAGAAAACATAAATCAATTGGCAAATCCTTATTGATACGGTGAAAGTTTTCTTGTGAAAAGTTATCTTTGGTCTGTTAAATCACGTAGGCTACCAGAGAGCGGAGTTACAATGCGATCAGTGGCGAGGGTTGAGCTAAGCGAGTCGGACAAAAGATTTAATTACACGCATGAATCAAGCATGGAGGGCGGCGGGGTCGGAGGCTGCGCGGGCAGAGCCACGTCAGCGATAGCCGCGCGGTGCACTCACGCGGGCTAGCCGCGTGATAAGCGCCCGCCATTGTGATGCGGGCTAAGGACGCCGACGCGTGCGGGCTCTATCGTGATAACGCGATTAGATTATTCGCAATCATAGATAGCAATCTTGTTTGTATATTCATGAACTTCGGTTGAAAATTATAACAAAGGATCTCGTTTTTAAAACTCATCATCATAGTCAGAGATGACATACTGATTAGAGCTACTCGTAGTTAGTGTACTTTAACATTAGGGTAAGGAGAAACACGTAGATGATACGCATACATGGGTAAGAAATTTTTAGGACGTGGTTTATGCAATGTAAGGTATAATTGATATGGTTTTTAGACTTTTAACACTCTCTCTTTGCCACGTCGTAAGTATGATATGGTAAGAAAGAGCCATATTACACTCGATCTCAATTTTAATTAACGGGTCGTATTTACACACATGTATACGACTTCAACTGCAGTCGTTTTGAGACCATTTGCAATGTTACAGGCACTCGCGAGCAAGCATACGTGTACGCGATGTCAGCTGCGACGCTGGTGTGGTCGGTGGCACGCGCGTGCGCGGCGGGCTCGTTGCCCGCGTGCTCGTGCGCAGCTCCACCCCGCGCGCCGCCGCGGCCGCCGCGCCAGGCGCAAGTGTCGCCTGAACCGCATGCTCGCTTCAAGTGGGGCGGGTGTGGGGACAACTTTCAGTGGGCTGAGAGGTATTAACTAACTATTAAACGTACGCTGCCTGTTTGTAAGCACCATCAATCTGTAAAATACAGTCGCTCCAGAAAAAACTGGTGATTACTAGTCACTATGATAGCATAATCATATAGCAGTGACGTTTATGGAGCTGTAATGCTGACAGTATGCTCCGATTCCAAAAAGGACATGTTTTTCTGTACAATCATCGCTACAATACCTACATCTTTCGAAATTAATGTTAGCACCAGCCTAAAACTGTTTAAATGTGTTTAAGATTCGCAAAACAATTCCTCGACGCGCACGAGATAGACGTCCGGGACGGCAAGCTAGAAGATTTTTTTGAACTCGAAACGACGACGACTGAAGCGACAACGACTACGACGCCCGAGTTGACTACGTCTCCGCCGGTCGTGATCCTGGTGGACGACCAGCCGGCGCCGGCAAACTACACTGCTGCGCCCAGGTCTGGTAGAAAGGGCCGGCGAGGCAGAAAGCGACTGCCGAGGTCGCCGCGCAGGAGCAGGCCGACACGGAAACGATTCAGAAATAGGTAATACACAACAAAATAAACACATCACATTTTATCA